>JAVGVS010002840.1:0-10593 GCA_032718565.1 Distichodus sexfasciatus
TGTATTGGTGTGCTTATTAATGTGCTGGTGTGTGTGTTGGTGTGTGTATATCGGTGTGCCAAGTAGAGTGAGCGTGAAGGTGGAGTTGAGCGCGTACAGATGCCAGATTTTGCTAGTGAAAGTTCTCACAATTTTGGCACAAAAATAACATTGTACTATTTCACGAGACAGCTTTTTGCACAAGATACCGTCACACCCCTAATGAACAGTCAAGAAACTTACACAGAAATTACATTTATTTTTAACCCAGGCTGGAGGTAACAGACAGGCTGAGTGGGTTTATTATCCGTTGGTCTGATTGAACTGCATAATTTCATTCTCATTGTGATCAGGAGCGCCGGCGCTGTGTAAGAAATGTGAACTTTTATGCGTCCGACGTTAAGTGTTCGTTTTCAAGCTTTGCTCTCAGATTCATGCGTAGGAAACAATTCCATCCATTTTTCCCTCTCCAGCAGAGCGGGCCGAGCGCGTCGTGGGTGATCAGAGCGGAGAGCAAATAGCGCTTGTAAACACAATTTGCGCATTAAAATGCTTAGTGGATTAGTTCATCCGAGCGCAGAGACGCACTTAACCGACGGACAGCGCCACAGAAACAGCTCGGTCCGTTTCACGCTGCCGTTTAAAAGGGAAATAATGGCCACTGCAAAAATGGAAAAATTGTCAGTTGTGTTATTCATCTTGACTCCCCCCTGGTTTAAGAATACGTCAGCTGTGGAAGTTCAAAACAAGAAAAGAAAGCCGGGCAGTGCAGCTGTAAAATTGCCGCCGCTGTGAGAGGCGATCGCGGCCCAGATTTCGCAGGGCAGAGTGCTGAGAGACAATGTGTTCTGCTCTCACTTTTAGCAATTCTCGGTGTGAATAGTGCAGTTCTATTCTGCTGAGGCACTTCAGAGTCTTGAAAGTGTTCTGTGATGGAGCGACTGCAGACTTTGGATGCATTAGTGACAAAAATCTGACCACTGCTGACAAGATTCTCACTCGAGACAGACTCATACAGCACCAGAACATGCAGTGATGGGGAGTGGCTATTACAATTAAATTTAAATTTTTGAATGAATCAAATTGAAATTAATTTATAAAACTACAGTTATCAACACTCCTCACTAAACTACTTTTATAAAATGGAAAAATCCCTAAATCCCTAGTCCCTAAACTGGCCTTGTACTGGTAGAAGTGGCTTCTGATTCCATACCGTACCCTCGCCAAAAAACATCACAGTGCCCCCCTGGGAGCTGTGAGATGGAGTCAGAGGATAGCCAATTTAGAAGTAAAAATCTGCTGTCGTATTTATCAAAAATTATGACTTCGAAAGGTGAAAGGGACGGAACTTAGCCATTTGAGTGTAACTTACGCAAGCCTCCTTGATTGGGATTTAATATTACATTGATAAAAAATAGAGATTATCTTATTACATTAAACATCATGGTTACATTTTTTAACAATTTATTTTGCTTTAAGAGTGTAATATGAATGTAGTTAGTGGTTATTTATAGTTGTTTTTTATGCAAATTTCTATTTAACAGTTGTTATGGGCAACACTGTGGTGCGGTGGTTAGTGCTGTCGCCTCACAGCAAGGTGGTCCTGGGTTCGATCCCCCCCAGGTCGGCCGTGGGTTTTTCTGGGTTCTCTCCCCGTGTTGGCGTGGCTTTTCTCCGGGTGCTCCAGTTGTCTCCCACAGTCCAAAAGCACGCAGTTCAGATTGAGTGGTGAGTCTAAATTGTACCATAAGTTGTGTATGTGAGAGTGTGTGGCCACAGTAGCCTTCTTCATGGTTACATGATCACTTGCGGTATGAAAGGAATTTAAGGTATTTAGGCCGGTGTCCACCCAATGAGGTTGCCAAGTGCTAAGCGCCTTCAGCAGAAAGGAAGACCTCGGTAGAGGCATTTCTTACCGCAGCGCTCAGAGCGCTTCAAGTTGAAATCCGTTCAACTATTAGAACAGCGATGGCTCGTCAACGTCACTTATTTCTGGCTAGTCCAGCGTTTCCCAATCCCGGTCCTTGCGCCCCACCACTCTGCACATTTGCCGTATTTCCTGCACTGTCGCACGCTGGTCCTACGTTGCTAATTAGCTGATCAGTAGCAGCAGCTGTGCTGTGGGTCGGGAAAGTCGAATCTGTGCAGAGCGGTGGGGCGCGAGGACCGAGATTGGGAAACGCTGGGCTAGTCAATCAATATTGGGGAAGGGCCGGGACATACACAGACAAGAACTTGGTGGACACAAGCTCTTAAAAGCATGCGCACAACAGAACTAAACACGTCATCATTATGAGAAAACTGCATTTTACTCAAATCCACAGAATCCAGTGTTTTGAAAAATCTTCACTTTGGAAGGTGTTTTTAAAAAGATGCGTTTGAGGTGGTTTACGTGTCCAAATGTATAATAAAAATATGAATTTATAATAACATCCACATACGTGTAAACATGTAAAATACTGTTCTAAGTGAAAAGCAAAACAGGGATTTCTTACAGAGAGAAAAAAAAGGTTAAAACTAGACTTCAATATATTATCCAAAATAATTAATATATCCACTTTGAGCTTCCTTGAAATTTTAAGGCAGCAACTGATCTTAAGATTTTAAGTTGAACAAGATGATTTTTTAAACAGTTTGTGCTGAGGACACTGTTGTCATCATTGTCTCTCTCGTAATTCAGCTCAACCTGCACTTGCTCTCTCAAGGCTTCGTTCTCTAAGCACAAATAAAGTGGGGAATTTGGCCTTTCTGCCCCAAATTTATCTGCTTCCTGCTGCACTCTGTGTCAACATTCCACTCAAATGCACTGGCCTAAAGCGGTGGTTCCCAAAGTGCGCCCAGAGTTCCCCCACCGCCACAGACGGACACACTGGAACCACCGCTTTAGGGTAATGTTTTTAAGTGGAATGTTGACAAAGTGAAGCAGATAAATTTGGGACTTTATTCGTGTTTAAAGAATGAAGCCGTGAAAAATGCAGATTGAGCAGGATTACGAGGAAGAAGACGACGATAACAGTGAATTAATTAGATCAACTTAAGTGAGAGATTATTTGTCATTGTGAACACAGCACAGCACACAGTGCACCACAAACAAATGTGATCTCTATATTTGACCCGTCCGTAAAGAAACAGTGGACAGTAGCTTGTGGAGAAGGTGTGGTGGTGATCGCTCTGCTGCTGGCACCGATGCAGACCTCGGAAAGCGGAACGACAATTTTGGAACACGAGGTTGTAGACGTCGGGGCAGACAGGCTGATGGCGCTTTAGACATACAGTAGATGCAAGTCCTGCAGAAGAGCAAGAATCCAAGAGGTTGTGGGTTCGAATCCTACCTCCAGCACTATCACCACTGGAATGAGTGCTGGACGTAGGATTCAAACACAAAAACCTAAAAGGTCGTGGGCTCCGGTGATGGTAAGGCTGGAGGTAGGATTCAAACCCAGTGGCAGTCCTGGTCTAGTGGTAGGACGCTCATTTTTTGTTCAAGTGATTGTGGATTTGAACTCACAACCTCTAGGTCACCGGAAATTTCTATTCAAGTATACCCTGTGTGTATTTTTTGCCACTTCTGTTTATCTCTGTTTGTCTCTCCAGGTGACCAAGATGCTGGCGGTGGTGGTGGTGCTGTTTGCACTGCTCTGGATGCCGTACCGGACCCTGGTGCTCATCAACTCCTTCGTCAGCACGCCATACCTAGACGCCTGGTTCCTGCTCTTCTGTAGGATCTGCATCTACGCCAATAGCGCAATCAACCCCGTCGTCTACAACCTCATGTCCCAAAAGTTCCGCTCCGCCTTCCGAGGCCTGTACCGGTGCCAGCGGCAGAGCGGCCATCACCGCACCCTCTCCACGCTACACGCCGGGTACAGCATAGCAAGGGAAACACGGGCTGTCGTCGCTAGCAACGGCACCGGAGAGCCAGTGGGGAAGCACAGCCAGAGTACCGAGGGTTCCAGAAACAATGACAAAGAGAAAGAGGCTAAAACCATCCTCACTAGCAACGGCGAGGCGGTGGGGCAGCATGGCTCAAGTACCGATTGTTCCAAAACTTATGACAAAGAGAAAGAGGCACCTGAGACGGTTCTCACCACCAACAGCACTAGAGAGGCAGTCGGGAAGCATGGCTCAAGTACCAAAAACAGTGACAGAGAGGCAGAGGCAAGTAAGACCATCCTCACTAGCAATGGAGAGGTGGTCAGGAAGCATTGCTCAAGTACTGATAGTTCCAAAAGTAGCAACAAAGAGAAAGAGGTAACTGAAATTGTTCTCCCAAGTAAAGGCACAAGAGAGGTAGGTGGGAGGAACAGCTCGAGTACTGATAGTACCAAAAACAATGACAAAGACAAAGACTCGACTGGGCCTCTCTGCACTAGCAATGGTGCCAGCGAAGTGTTCGGCTCGAGTACCAAAAATGACAACAGCGATAAAGAGGCTACTAAGACCGTCCTGGCTAGCAAAGTAGACTTCAGAACTGATGGTTCCAAAGACAAAGAGGCAACTGAGACTGTTATGTCTAGCAACAACACCAGAAAGGAGGTTGGGAAGAATGGATTGAGTACTGAGGGTTCCAAAAGTAATGACAGAGAGAAAAAGGCAACTAAGATCGACCTCACTAGCAAAGACAACATTGTCTGGAAGCATGATTCAAGTACCAATGGTGCCAAAAACACAGACAGAGAGGCAACCAATACAGTCCTTGCCAATAATGGTAAAAGAGAGGACATTGAAAAGCACAGCTTGAGTACCGATGGTTCCAAACACAATGACAAAGAGAAAGAGGCAATTAAGACGACCCTTAATGACAATGGCACCAGAGAAGCAGTCGGGGAGCACAACTCGAGTACCAACATAAAGAAAGAGACAACTAAGACTGTCCTCGCTTGCAACGGCACCAGAAGGGAGGTCGGAAAACATGGCTTGAGTACCGATGGTGTCAAAAACGATGACCAAGGGAAAGAAGCAACCAAGACCGAACTCACTAGTAACAGCATGAGTAAAGAGGTTAGAAAGGAAGGCTTGAGTACCGACGGTTCCAGAAACGATGAGAAAGAGGCAACTGAGTGCGTCCTCACTAGCAACGGCACCAGAGAAGCAGTCAGGCAACACAGCTTGAGTAAAAACATAAAGAACAAGGCAACAAAGACCGTCTACACTAGCAATGACACCAAAGAGATGGTTGGAAAGCATATCTTGAGTACCGACAGTTCCAAAAACAATGACCAAGAAACTAAAACTGTCCTTGCTAGTAACAGCACCAGTAAAGAGGTCAGAAAGGAAGGGTTGAGTACCGACGGTTCCAGAAACAATGAGAAATGGAAAGAATCACCTGAAAGCGTCCTTGCTAGCAATGGCACTAGAGAGGCAATCGGAAAGTATGACTCAAGTACTGACGGTTCCAACAACAACGAAAAAGAGAGAAAGGCAAACAAGACCACCATCAAACACTCAGACAAGGTGCCTTTTGGTGAGATGATCACGGAGGAGGAACGAGGCGATACAACAAATTTCGGTACCGACGAGAAAGACCTAGTTACTGACATGAAAACAAACAGGGAAGCCGTCAAGGAGGAAGACAACGGAGACAATTTGGAGGTCCAAAACACAGACACTGGGAAAGAAATGGAAAACGCCACTATGGATTTGGCCCAAAACCTGAACTCTTCTAGTACAGAGAAAAACAAAATGAAATCACATTCCCAAGCTGAGCAGAACACTCAAGGACTGACTCACACTACCGTCTAGCTCTTTAAAACGACTGGTTTTAGTTTATCATTCGAACTTCAGAAACCGCTCTCCCGCTGCTGAAATAAAAACCAGTTAAGACGGATGCTAATTTCAGACGAAATCTTTTCCACCCGCTGATGAGACACAAGCCTGACGCAGAACAAAACAAAGGCTCGCCGCTCGCGCTGCATAAATTACAGCGACTGCCTTTTGCCCGCTGTTTGGCGAACGCCTCAGCAACACCTGCCCCCTCTTTACAGCAGCAAAAAAGCCGCTTCCAGCGAGTTCTCTTCACCTGCGCTGAACTGAAAAAGGAAAGTAGGAATGTGCCCTCTCTGCCGCAAGGAGAAGGAGAAAGCAGCCGGTAGTCGCTACGTAACTTGTTTTAAAAGCACGGACATGGTTGCATTCTGCCCATCTGCCCACTACGACTCGCTTTCATTCCTCAACACGGCCTGGAGCAGCGGGACTACGATGTAGATTTTAGGACATCTTACGTTACGTTGTTAGTATAATCTCTCAATCTAATGTCGGAAGCACGGCTCGAGTACCGACAGTTCCAAAAGCAACAAAGAAGAGAAAGAGACAACCAAGACCGTCCTCATTAGCAATGGCACTAGAAAGGAAGTTGGAAAGCATGCCTCAAGTACCAATAGTACCAAAAACAACGGCAAAGAGGCAACTAAGACTGTCTTTGCTAGCAAAGTAGAGGCTGTCAGGAAGCTTGAGTATCGACAGTTTGGAAAACAAAGTCAAAGACAAACGGGACCAGAGGAGCAGTCGGAAAGCACGGCTCAAGTACCACAATGGTCCTCACATTTTAGGATATGTTCTGTTTCAGCATTGGTATAATCTCTCAGTCTAATGGCGCACAAGGCACAGCTTGAGTACCGACAGATCCAAAAACAACCATGAGAAAGACAAAGCCAAGGTCGTCCTCATTGGCAGTGGTACCAGAAAAGTGGTTGGAAAGCACCGCTTGAGTACCAACAATGGTGACAAAGAAAACGAGGCAACTAACACTGTCCTTGCTGTCAAACAAGAGGCAGTTGGGTAGCACAGCTTGAGGCCCCACAGTTCCAAAAACAAAGACAAAAAGGCAACTGAGACGGTTCTCACAAGCAACAGCACCAGAGAGGTGGTCTGGAAGCACAGCTCAGGTACCAGGGGTACCAAAACAATGATAAAGAGAAAGAGGCAACTAAGGCATCCTTGTTAGCAAAGTAGAAGTGGTCTGGAAGCATGGCTTAAGTACCGATGGTTCCAAAAACAAAGGCAAAGGGGCACCTGAGACTGTCCTCAGTAGCAACCGCACCATAAAGGCAGTTGGGAAGCATGGTTCAAGTACCAGTGGTACCAAAAACAATGATAAAAAGAGAGGCAACTAAGACTGTCCTTGCTAGCAACATAGAGGCTGTCAGGAAGCTCAACTTGAGTATAGACGATTCCAAAAACAAAGACAAACGGCACTAGAGGGGCAGTCTAAAAGCACAGCTCAAGTACCACTGGTACCAAAATCGATGATAAAGAGAAAGAGGCAACTAAGACTGTCCTTGCTAGCATAGTAGAGGCAGTTGGAAAGCACAACTTGAGTACTGACGGTTCCAAAGACAAAGTGGCAACTAAGACTCATTAACAAGGGCACCAGAGGGGCGGTCTGGAAGCACAGCTCAAGTACCAATGGTGCCAAAAACGGCGATAACAAGAAAAGCAACTAAGACCATCTTCACTACCAATGTAGAGACTTTTGGAAGCGCAACTTGAGTTCGGATGGTTCCAAAAACAAAGAGGCAACTGAGGCGGTCCTCATTAGCAAGGGCACCAAAAAGGCGGGCGGGAAGCACGGCTCAGAGTGGTACTCAAAATGAAAACTAAAGGAAAAGAGGCAACTAAGACTGTCCTTGCTAGCAAAAGAAAAGCCGTCTGGAAGCATAGCTTGAGCACCAACAGTTCCAAAAACAAAGAGAAGAGGCAGCTGAACCGGTCCTCACTAGCAAGGGTTCCACAGAGGCTGTTGGGAAGCATAGCTCAAGTACTAATGGTACCAAAAACAATGATAAAGAGAAAGAAGCACGAGACATACAAACTAGCAGTAGAGGCAGTCGCTGTAGTACCACTGCTAACTTTTTCAGCGTTGGTATAATTTCTCAGCCTGATGGCACCTTTACACAGGCGTACAGGAACCGTGCCATACCAATACCGTACTGAGATGACACAGAAGTTGTGGCATGATTTCATTTTGTGTTGTAGCTACACATTTACTGTGTGGTGGGCAATATAATAACCAGTAGGGACGCATGACATGGGAATTATGGACCGATGCCGATATCCGATGGTGATAAATTAGGAAGTTTGTAGAGAGCCGTTAAGCTACAACCCCGGCTATTTACTGAGATGCATACTACCACATAGAAAAGTATGATAAGAGCATCTTACCTACCATACTATTAAGTGCAGTAGTACTCGGCTCAGGACACAGCCTATGTGCGAGCTCACATTCACTAAGTGAGGCAAAAACGCAATTTAGTTGTAATCTTCTCGTGTGCAGGCAGAGTTGAGAGCGTAAAAATGAGAGATTTTGCTGGTGAACGTTCCACTGCATGCTCAGAATTTTGGCACGAAAATTTTTTACATTTTAAGACAGAAGGCGTGGGCCGTATAAAATCCCACCTCGGACTACCTTGGACATTTACACCTACAGCATTTAGCAGATGCTCTTATCAAGAGCGACTTACATTTCCTAATTTCAGGGACAGTTCCCCTGAGAGCAACTTAGGGTTAAGGGTCTTGCTCAGGGACCCAGTGTTGGTAACGCCAGAGGTCGGATTTGAACCCACAACCTCTTGGTCCAAAGGCTAGCGTCCTACCACTAGGCCACCAACAGGCAAATCTAAGTGTCGGTCCGACGCCGATGACTTTAAAAAATGCAATTATCGTCAGATTCCGGTTTGATTTTGATATTATCATGCATCCCTAAAAACCACAAATTTAATTCTGAATGCAAGCGTGAAAGAATTTCACTAAAGATTTGTGAAAGTTGTGATCAACGCTACAAAGCTGGCTTTTTAACAACTGGCAGCGTGTATAGAGAGCAGTCATGACTTTACCGTATTATTTATGGCATCAGTGTTTCTCCAGCACTAAATGTAATTTGTAATGCTATAATGGCTTTGTTATGCATCATCATCATCGTCGTTTGTAATGTAAGGCTTCAGTCGTTTTTGTAAAGTAATATGTTCTACTGCTTTTTTAAAGGAAGACGTTCGATGTTTTTGTATCTTATTTATCAGGTTTCATTTGTGTTGTACTTTGAGCCTCGGACTCGCAATCTTAACTTCTCCTTCACCTCCTCACGCGTCTAGATTTGTTTTTGCCCTCGTCGGTTGTCGCCGCTGTGCCCGTTCCCGCTTTATTGCTTTAACCCGCGCTGCCCTCGCCGTCACATTTCATTTGCCAACCGGTGAGGAAAATGCACGCCGGTGTAAAGAGGCCTGTGTGGAAAAGCGCTAAAGTGCAGCATGCTTTATGCCGACGATGCGTTGGACGGACGCCGCTTGTTTTTTTCTTCTTAATTACTGTAGCGACGGAGACGAATAAAACAGTGTTTTGATTTCTCTCAAGGCTGTCGCAAATGCATGGCTGAAAAGACCAAACGCAGGAACTCTGTTAGCTGAAGAGTGTTTGTGGTCTCGGAAGAGGTGTCCGCTGGCTTTTTTGGGGGGGGTTTAAATCTGCTCGATTAACGCTCGCCTCTTTAACGGTAGCCTGAAATCAGAGCTGTGTTCTGTGAGCATGTGCAGTATTTATTTTAAACAGTTGAAAACTAAATTTCTCGTGTTCTTGTACTTCTTCCTGTTTCTATTTGATATCCTTTATTACTATCTTGGAAATAAAACTGGAATATGATTGCAAAAATCGTAATGGGCTTTTGATTTGTATATAATGGGTCTTAAAGTTGTTTTTTCAAGTGAATTTATACGAGTGATTATTTGTCATTGTGAACACAGCACAGCACATTGTGCACCACAACTCAATATGATCTCTGCATTTGACCCATCCGTGAAGAAGCGCCTGGGACGGTACCTTGCTCATCAGTACCTCAGTGGTACCTTTACCGGTCCAGGACTAGGCAGGTGTCCAGGACTTGAACCAGCGACCCTCCGGTCACCGGCAACTCCCTAACCATTAGGGTCTGTGTCCACCAAACGTGAAACAAATCCAAATGTGATTTCTCTCCATTGTAAAGACAATCTCTTTTATGTCAGCTAAACTACCGCTCTCAAAGGAACACGTTACAATGTTTACATGAAATAGGAACGAACCTGGAAGTGGCTGATGACGCTTTTTGTAACTTAGCAACAACAAGCGCTGAGTGCCAAGAAAGTGATGAGAAAGCACTCTGGGAGTGAGGTTGGTGGACACAGGCTCTTATGCTACCACCTGCCTCGAATTTAGCTGGAAAATTGGAAATGCAACTCTTACATGTGCAACCTGCTAAAAATGAAACAACCCGGTGATGAAAGTGAGTGATTATTGGTCATTGTGAACACACCACAGCACAGCACACCAAATGTGACCTCTGCATTTGACCCATCCGTGAAGGAGCAGTGGGCAGCTAACAAGCGCCCGGGGAGCAGTGCTTGGGGACGGTACCTTGCTCATGAGTACCTCAGTGGTAACTTTACCGGTCCTGGATTCAAACCTGCGACCTTCTGATCAGGACGAACACCCTACCGTTACACTACCAACTGCCTACGACAGTTGATGTCAAGATAACGAGTTTTGTTAGGTCGATATCAGGACAGGATTTTGCAGAGAAAGCGCTCGGGAAGTGAGGTTTTGACCGCTCTCAGTGCAAAAAAACGTGTTTGGTGGACACAGGCTCTTAAA
>JAVGVS010002841.1:0-10589 GCA_032718565.1 Distichodus sexfasciatus
TATATATTTTTATATTCTTTTTTAATTTATATTTATTTATTTATTTAATTTTGGTTAATAAATTGTTGTTTTGCATACTGCAGTTACTCCTTTCAGAACACTTACATCATGGAATAAAAACTGTTGTTCTGTTCATTGTGGTTCATCTTGACTAACCAAACCAATTCATTGACATTTTCCTACACACCTGTGACCTGTCAGCTCAGCACATGACTCACTGTGAAAGCTAATTTGACAGTAATTATGCATTATAGAACTGCACTCATATTTTGGTCTTGTTTCATTTTAAACTCTGTTTTTGTCAGTGTTGGAAATAGCATTTTATATTAAGAATATGTATGCTTAAATGTGAGTAATAGATTGGATTTAGTGGCTTTGTATCTGTCAGTGAATAACTTGTAGAACACAGTGACGCCACCTTCTCCAAAATAAACAGTAGGGTCTATCTTTGGGGCAGTCGGTGGCGTAACGGTAGGGTCTTCGCCCTGTTATCAGAAAGTCGCAGGTTTGAATCCAGGGCCGTTAAAGTTACCACTGAGGTACTCACGAGCAAGGTACCGTCCCCAAGCACTGCTCCCCGGGCGCTGCCCTTGTTAGCTTCTTACTGCTCCTTCACGGATGGGTCAAATGCAGAGGTCACATTTTGTTGTGGTGTGCTGTGGTGTGTTCACAATGACAAATAATCACTTGCTTTCACTTGCAACAGTGCTGCATAGTTTAAGGAAAATGTTTCTGATCAGAGCTAAAATTTACCTCATGAATTAAACAAAATTCTAATCTCATCAGCTCTGTGTTTTTTAATGTTTTTGGATGAGGTGTGTGGTGTAGAAAAGTCCAAAATTGATTTTAGTAGCTTATTTGCCATTTGGAAGTTTTAAGCTGTTTCTGATTTGAAAGCTAATGGGTTAGCTCACCTTTCATTTCTTTATTTCTGTGTTATTCTAGAATAACAGCTATACTTTGTTCATTCTGCATCTGGCAACTTCCTTACACACTGGTGCTTCAGATACATTTATTATATTTGTGTTGTCTTTTATCTTCTCAAATGAATGAATCAAGTAGGCCTAGATGTTGATTTACGGCAAATAATTACATTCATCATATGAGAAAATGGGACTTAATATTACAGTCTTCCCTTGTAAAGTCATTAACTAGCTTCCCACTGGTGATCCGCACTGTGTGTGCCTGATGCTCAAATGCTGATGGAACACACACAATGGTTGGTTCTGCAGATTGGTTTGTGTGAAATTGGGAATGACACTTAGTATAAGCAATCACCCTGACTTTCATGCCTTGTCCTTCAGCTTGCTATGTCTTCCAATTACATTCTCATGAGTGTGTTTGTGTTCCTGCACATGCATTGTAATCAATGTCCATGACGTTTTTATTTTTGTACTGTTTGTGGTTTGTTTATTGTGTTATGCTTGTACACCAGTCTTTCCACTATAAATGTTTGTGATGAAGACATTCGCTTTGGTATAAAGTCACACCTAATGAATTGAGTTTGATTATTATTGAGCGGTACCACTGCACTGATGAAAATGTGATACTCTGTTGTCATTGAAATGATCTGCGGTGTTAACTTCATTAGAAACAACACAACATTAAAAACTCAATTATGTCCTCAGGAAGGCAGTCTTGAAATGAAGAGCCGATTAAAGCTGGTGCTAAATGTTACCGTGGTTACCCGTTGCCCCGATGGTGTTGGTGGCTGCTTTTTCGTCCATGCATTTTTATAGGTATATGACTTGGTTTTCAAATGCACAACGAGGTTTATTTTTTTAAAGGATGGTTGGGACAGAATGCTCAGAAGAAATTATAATGCATGTATTTTTAAATGCACTGCCAACAAAGTAATGCAATAG
Source organism: Distichodus sexfasciatus (assembly GCA_032718565.1). Classification (NCBI taxonomy): domain Eukaryota; kingdom Metazoa; phylum Chordata; class Actinopteri; order Characiformes; family Distichodontidae; genus Distichodus; species Distichodus sexfasciatus. Next base: position 1,866 of record JAVGVS010002841.1, read on the forward strand.
CAAAATTGTAGTGCCAAGTTCAGGAAATAGCACTATGTGTACACATGTATTTTACAGACTAGTAAAATTTATCATATCCACTTGATTTTACACCTGGTGTTCCTTTGCTATTGATGTGTATTGTGGGTTCAGGTCAAGCTCTAAAGAAAGCCTTGTGGATACCCAAGATTTGGGCAAAGGATTTAAAGCTCAGATCCAGACACTAGTGACATGTTTTTGGGGGTTTGAAATGTGTAATACATGTAAGAATCTCTTAAATATCTTATAGATGATGGAATTATACAACAGTGGAATGTAGTAAGCCATTGTCAAACAGTAAGAAAGAGGAAGTAATAGCTTTTGAGGCATAGGGAGTGGACCGTTTCTCCACACAAGAATACTACAACAGAAATCCGTCGTAGTGAATGAGAACTCTGCCTGTATTTTAGACACCTTTCTATTTTAGACACATCCCTAAAAATCACAATATTCAATATTAGGACTTTGTGTGTAAAGTGGCCTGCATATGATTGTATAATTTTTGGGTCAGTGTAGTGGGGAGGAAAGATGAGTACTGTTATCAATAGAGTGAGGGTCAGTGAGTCTATCAGAGGTTTTTAGGCAAAAAGTAGAGTTATGCAATAACTGTTAAAGGGGTTGTATAACCCAGTACCTCTGTTGATCTGCACAGAACCACTGTCACATGAAACATTATTTAGCTAATCAAAAACAGAAATTCTTTAGCATGCTTTTTCAGCTTGTTTTACAATGTTACATTTTCAATTTCATTTACTTTTTGTGGAAATGATTTGCCCCCCTGACTATAAACTGCATCCTATCGCCTCTTTTATTAAAGGTCCCATATTATAGATTTTCTCAACAAGTTAAAATAGGTCTAGGATCTCCAATAAACATGTTTCTGAAGTAGTTTGCTGAAAATACCTCTCACATTAGGCAATTTCACCTTCTTTTTACCCCTCTATTTCAGACCCTTTCAGAACAAGCAGTTTCTCATTAATATTCCTAAATGCAAATGAGCTGCTGCTGCCAATGCCCCACTCCGAAACTGGGGAGTAGACAGCACGGCGAGTGTTTACCCCACATAAAAATAATCGACATGGCTGCTGCTAACAGACCTCTATACCATCTATACAGCCATACATGTTCAACACAACACTCCGCCGGTAGACTTCTTCATTGTGATCCCTACGCTGGCGCTTGCAAGAAAACATGGCGGGTAAGGATGCGCTAGCAGTTGTAGCAGGGTGGAGTTATTCAAATGTCCCCTACTGTGACGTAGACGTAGGGGAGAAATATAAGCGGCTCATTTAAGCACACAATTTCTGATTTTTGTAATACTAAAAATAATACTAACACAATTGACCATTTTAATCAAACTGTGTGTTTATGTGTGACCCAAATGGATGTCCAAAGAACAGAAAAAGTAAATTTTGTTCGTAATATGGAACCTTTAAAGTTCGTTCTGTTAACCATGGTCAGGGGAAGTAGTTGTGGTACTGAGTAAAGTGGGGAGAAAAAGCGAATGTAGATAGTCTCTTTGCAGATGAACAATATTTAGTGCCACATAAATACTTACACAACAGCATGGCACTGCACTGAAATAACCCATTAACCAGCCATCACATCTGACAGCTGTCAAAACGATCAGTGGATTTGTTTTTCATCAGGCTAAATAAAACTTAATTCAGTACTTTTAACACTTTCACATTATAGATTCCTGCTTGTTGCAGATGATCGTGCTGGTATAACTCTTATTGGCAATTATGTCTGCATTATTCCTGTCGGCCAGTTTTTTTTAAATGTTGCTATTGAAAGATTCTACAAGCAGCATTTTCTACAAGCAGCATTTCCACTTTCTCAATATGTTTTTCTCAGACCACTGCAGAGTTATGTGATGCACTTTATGTCAAGCTAGTAATTCATATGGATGAGAAGCTTTTCTGCTCTTCCCACAGCATGAGCCTTTCTCCCGTAATTAAAGAAGGCCAAGGGTCTGGATGTGAACCTACACAGTAGGAAGCATGAAGTGGGCGCCCAGGCGCACAGACCCCGCATGGTGGTGTTTATCAGCACACAGCAGACAGGAGCTCCAGGCTGACAGTAGTCGTGACAGACTGTAGGGATACAGGGCTACTCTTCCATCACTCTTCCCACCTCTCATCCACTCATGTCTGTTCCTCTGTGTAATTGCAGCTCATCTTGGAGCTAAGAGGCACACACAACATTGCTGTAAAGCTATAAGGGATGCACACATGCAGATGTTTTACCAATTGCTTTTTGTAAAGGTGGATGTTTACTTAAATATTGCATGGCATTGGAAATGTATTTCTCTCCGATTTGCCCTGTAGTTGACCCTGGAGACATTTGCAGATTCCTGAAGTCCAAAGTCTGTTATTAAACACCTGTCATACAGACTATATTTGAGTTCATGGAAAGTTCCTGATGCATTTGCATGCACTCTGAGGTTTAAGAATAATGTTGATATCATCTGTCACTGTCATGCATGTCATATTGATATGAGGAGGACTGGCAAGTATTCAGACGTGTTCACAAAAGCCTCGGAGCTGCCTATTTTAGAGGCTCCTTTTATTTAGTTATTTTTTGGGTTATCCACATTGTCAGCCTATCACATGCTATTTTCATTCAGGCATGTCTGGAGGCGCAGATTCCATTTCTGCCTCTTGATTGTCTCTGCTAAGAGTATTGTTATGCTTCATTTAGTGTCCCCATCAACTGCTGCTTAATTGTGCCATTGCATTGAAATCCTTGTCAATTTAAACTGTTTCTGAGATGGCATGGTACAGAGAAGCCTTTTCCAGTCTACTAGTACTTCATATGTGCTCCTCTCTTTCTCTCTTTTTCCCCCACTTCATCTTTATTTCCTCTTCATTTGGCTGATTACTACTATCTAAACCAAATCTGCAGCTCACAATGAAAGGAAATACCTGAATAAGCATAGCAAACGACTGTTTCCTTCCTTCTGATTTCCTCTAGTAGCCAGTATGGCAGTGTTGAATTGATAAGAATGGAGAGGATGAGGGGATTTCTTTTACCCTGAATTTGATGTAAATAGTTTATATGAGTATGACTATGTTCATCTTTATGTTGCCCAACAGCATTAATGCATGTGACTAAGGCAAGATATGTATATGTGACATGGGTTGGGTGTATGTGTGTGTTTGATTAATGGGTGTAATGTGTGTTTTCTTTGGAAGAACAGTTGTAGCTGTTACCTGATCTCTTGGCAGGTCATGTGGATCCTGTGTGTTCACAAGGAGTGCTTTAATATAGTGAACAACAAGCGTAACTAGATTAACTTGTTATTCTCATATAGTACATTATATAGTAAGTTAAAATAAATTGTAGATTTCTTAACAGCTTTTAACACTGTGCTTATTCGCATTCACCCTCAAATCATGTAATTTAATGAACATTATTGAGTGAGTAATTCTTAAATAATCAGTTGTTCAAAAGTGCCTGAAAAGCACTTAAATCTTAATTCTGGATTTTGCAGTTTAAAGCAGAACTAGAACAATAAGGCTATAAGGATTAGAGTTACAGCTAGAAGTAAACTTGTGGGGGAAGGGTTACGGATGACATCACAGTTACAATGTTTGATCACACACCTGTAATAATGAGACACTCCCAAAATGTACATACTGCTGTACCCACTGCTCTCGATTTGTATTTGGAGGAAAACAATACACATAGCTAGTGTGATTTAGGACACCTTCAGTAGATTAAAAGCTCTGGTAATTAAATTGGATTGAACATGTCAATGTTTAGAGGTGCCTATGGTACCCTGGGCTGTATTTAAGCTGTTGCACCTGCTAAGAGCCGCCGGTCTCTAATCCCTAATAAAGAGCTCTGCCAGATTTTTGCAAAGCCAATCTATTAAAACAATCTGATATGACGGCTGTTTGCAAGTTGTCTCACATAAACGTTTGAAATATAGCAAACTTAGTGCTTTTGTGCCTAAGTGAATTCAACAAATTATTTTGTGTCTTAAAAGTCAAATCGACTATATAAAGGGTATTAAATAGCTTTGATATATTTAGTACTTAAGCAAACAGTTTATGAGCACAGGACCCATAATAAGAAAACCCAAAGTTTTTCAGTTGTGCTGATGTGGAGCCTATAAGAACTTCAGACATGTATATGCAAGCTTGAATGGAATTGTAATAAGTGAATTATTTAAATAATATATGTTTCTCCTATCTTTGCCTACCTTTTCTTGGAGTTTATATGCACTGCAGTATAAAGGTAAAGAACAGCGAAGAAAAGCCACTAATTAACTCATTATTTTATAGCATCTCATGCCCTTGCTATTTGTAATCCTTTGACAGCACCAGTTTGCATTCTCTATAAGAGACAGCCAAGGCTGTACCCCAGTGTTTGATCATTAATGATTTTGGCCATGCTCGGCTATGCTCACCCCGATAAAAAGCAGCAACGCCGCACTTAATATATTGCGGTTGCCCAGCTGGTCCTCAGAAGGCGATTCTTGCCATGCATTGGGTGATGTTGCCATGACGATGTGGGGGGATTGTCATGCTCCGGGAGTGGCAAAGAAAAACACCATTGGTGGGAGGAAAGGGTCTTAAAGTGTGCCAGAAAGAATTGCCCAGAAGAGCAACATGCAACTGGGTCTTCACATAATTCTGTCTCCCAAAAAGTCATCCCTTATTGCATTGTGATATTTTTTCTGTTTTTATATTGCAAAGAATTTGAAAGCTTAAAACCGATGCGGCAAAATACTGTTTAGAAGTACAGTATATATGAGTAAAAAGTACTCAAAGAAGCAATGGCACTATGGTGAATCTTTGTGTGTGACTAAAGAAATGGGGAAAGAGATGAGGACAAGAGAAAAATGCATTTAACTTTAAGTTTTAATTGTTGCTTAATGGGCAGAGAGAGCAGAAACTACTATTAAAAAATAATCCGGAGAGGTGGAGTTGAGCTGTGTGAGAGTATGTGTGTCTGTGATCCTTAGGTACTGATGGAACACATACAGTAGTTGGTTGGTGTGAGTGAGAGAGAATGAGGAGAGAGAGAGATTGCAGACATGAGGGAAGTGAATGGTGCGCTGCCGCTGACTGCTGATGTTACGTCCCAATGCTCGATTGCACCTCTTAATGACTGCCACTGTCTGTAGGCTGCATTAGTGCTGCTTCAACAGAGACTTTCACATCCTCTTTGGGATCAAGCAGACAATGGCAAGAACTATGAGGAAATTATTGGTACGCCTTTGTTTGTACAAAGTTAAGTACATTTGGTTGTCATGAAATTGAGACCAACTGTCAAAGAGTAATCTGACTTTAAAGGAATAATCCATTTAAAGCACACATTTGTATAAATGACAAGGTCAGGCTGGTCTTTTTAATTTTTTTCTCCACAAAATTAACTTAGTTTGGTGGTTCTTATTAAATTTGGTTTATCATATCAGAGTAAGGAGACATTGTTTATCATCTGAGAGCTGAAGGAATCAGAGAAATGTGAATAATGTGAGAATTTATTTTTATCTCTTTCCATTGTTTTTCCTAATGAGTACATTTTTGCTGAATTGTGTATCTTAACGTTTTGTGGATGCTTGCCCATATCTAGTGTAACTAGTGGATTAGTATAGCAACGTATCAATAAAGGACCTCGCAAATCCCTCCCTACATTACAGAAATGAGAAAGCTTAGCTTAGATGGTTATAATGTTTGGTTTGAACTGGCTGTTACCAGGCTGTCATTAACTCAGTCTCCAAGGCACAGGTTGGTATTTCTGAGGAAAAAAATTTTTGTCTCAAGACTACGTGTTGCTGTGTGTCATGCTTACCCTCGTTAAAAGTTTTATTTTTCATCAATTAATACAGACCTTAACAGTTTAAAGCACAAGTCCAAATGCTGACATAACCGCCCTATGTGGACACACTGTTAAATATATTTTCCTGTCATTTTTTTCAGCTCAACAAGCAGCAGTTGCAGGCGGTGAAAGAGCGTTTCCAGGCCTTCCTGAGAGGAGAGATGCAGATTGTAGCTGATGAGGCATTCTGCAATGCAGTACGCAGTTATTATGAGGCAAGCTTTCGTCTTTTTACTCATCTGCTTCCTGTGCCAAATATATTCTTAATTTTTGCACATTCCATCATGAATATAGATAATTCTGGTTTTGAATTAGAATTAGATTTTTATTGTAAAACACATCTGACAGTGCCAATTTGCTAGCAAACTTATTAATGCAGGCAAGTGCTCAACTAGACAGCGAGTTTTAGTTTTGCGGTTGGAAAAATGTGATTTGAATTTTGAAAATGTCTGAGTCATATTCTTTATTTGAAGCATTACTGACTTTACATTTTTCCTCATTCCATTATTATTAATATTTCAAAATAAGCAATGAAACAACACAAAAACTGCTGCTTCTAAAAGATGTAAAAAGCTGCTTCCTCTTCTGGGAGTTGAGAATGAGCGTCTCTTGCTTGTTAAACATTTGTCAAAAGACTGAAAGTCTATCGACTATAATGGTATGTGTGGGATGCTAAACAAGAGGCTTGTCTAGTTTGCCTCTAGAGTCACTCCGTCTTTGTCTCTCACTTGCTCTCGCTTTCTGTCCCTCACTCTCTCCTTTCTTTCCCAGTTCTCTCTTTATTCCCTACTGCTAAAGAACATGCACAGCATAATATATTGTAAGATTGCCACATCACATCAGTCAACTTTTTAGTCTTTTAGCAGTTGAGAATGGTTAAGACGGCATTGAAGTTTTCTTAGTAGTCATTCATATAGATACGAGCGAGAAGATCAAAGTCACTCTCATTGATATGCAGCGGAAATCACATATCAAAGCATTTCATCTAGTTTCATTTTTTGAATGTCACAAAACACTTGGCCAAGGCAATCTGCAGTGCGCTGCCAGGGACACATATATTCAGATGTAGTGATTATGGCTAGTCAATGGGAGCCACTATTAGCCTTAAACAATATGACTGACTAATAGATTATCCAAGTAAGTGTAGTGAACATTAGGTAGAGTAAGAAATTAAATCTGATACTACATAATCAAAGATCATGGATTATACTGTACCTCAAAAATCCTAACTATGGTTAACTGGGTCTCCCTCGTCCCATGTGTCAAACAAATGAAACAAAAGGAAACACATCTGGAAGCTTGGCTAAACCCAAGTAGCATTTTGAAGATAGGCGAGCATAAATTCAGAAGTTCCACCTTACAAAAACAGGACAAACGCCAGTACATCATGTGAAAGCATGGAGATGGTCCCCACTGACACACTGATACAGAATTAGATTTCTGTAGTAACAGTGACACATTCAACTCAGATAATGTTCAAAGCAGCACTTTTTGTGTGATTTAAAAGATAAATCTCTAACCTGTCTTAATTGATGTGGTAGTAACATATTTGTAATTGTCTGGATGAAAACTGCCATATGGTGTGCATGTTGTTCGACTCCACAGCATCTAGTTAATCATGTGCACTGTAAAGCAGTCATTAATATTTTAAGCACTACGGAGTGAGCATTTTGAAATGTCATAATATGACCATTTAATTAAGAAACCTATTGATTTTTGTCCTCCTTAGTTTAAAGGTAGAAGTTATTGATTCGTTTTTTATTACTTATTCATGACTGCTATTTGCTGAGTACATGATTGCATAAATGCAGATTAATTTTCATCTAATTAACATTTTGGTGATGGTTGTCACATGAATTTCACGCCATCACAGAAATGGTTCTTATCGTCTTTCAACACAGTTCTGCATCTGACTGAAAAGGGTGCAGAATATATATAGGAACACATTTTATGTGCTTACTCTGGCACAATTGCCACATTTTCTCTGCTCAGCAGTTTTCTTTCTCACTGTCCATGTCTCTCTGCATTGTGCAGTTTAGATATGGCACTGTGTTATTATACCTGACTGTAAATGTAGTGCAAGCCACGTTGGCATATTTGGATAATGATATAATGCTATCTCTGAAGTTGTGGTGACAGTGATTTGTAAGTGCATATAGTCATTTTAAAGATGCATATAGAAACTTTAAAGGTACGCTATTGTGAAAGCTTTGCATTTATTCCTTCTCCTCTGCCAAACTTTACAGCAAGCACTAGCTCAGGCGTTCTTTTGGCCTCTGCCAAAACCTGACTCTTCTTTCAGACTGCTACATAATGAATCATGATTCATCACTCTGAAGAACTGCTCCAGAGTTCTATGGTGCCATACATTATGCTACTGCAGTGCGACAGATGGCATTGCGCGTAGTCATCTTAGACTTGTGTGCTGCTGCTCGGCCATGAAAAGCCATTTCAGGAAGATCAGTACTTGCACTGATGTTGCTTCCAGAGGCAGTTTGGAACTCTGTAGTGAGTGACGCAACTCAGGATATACCATATTTACTCTTTTTTCCCCTCTCCTTGCTTCTGCACTTGGCAGCCTCGCTCTGTGAATTTGTGTGGTCTTTCCTCTTTTCTGGCTGAGCTTGTTGTTGCTCTCAGACACTTCCACTTCACAATAATAGCACTTACAGTTGACTGGGGTGGATCGAGCAGAGCAGAAACTTCATGCCACTGACTTGTGGTGAAAGTGACATCGTAGGACAGTAGCACTTTCAAGTCACTGAGCTCTGCAGAATGTTGCTTTCTGCTGCAGTGTTTGTCAACGGACCCATTGTATGGAAATGTGTTGGATTTTATCACCTGAGATGTGGACTGTTTTATATATATATATAT
>JAVGVS010002842.1:402-10589 GCA_032718565.1 Distichodus sexfasciatus
TCGGCTTGGCATAGGACTGCAACACCACACACCGAGTGTCATAGAAATCCGGCTCTGGGTGGGCTACAGCTTTGAAATTTGGCAGGTAGGTCTGGTACCCCTCCCACTACTCAGGCAAAAAAAAAATTGCACCACTCTGCCAGTTGGCGGCGCTATAATAAGCTATTTTGCGTTTTGCCTAATAAGTTTTGAACCGTAGCACCCTAGATAAAAGGATGAAACGTCTGTCCACTTCGATTCATCAAAAACTGATAAAGCTCTAAACTGCATGGCCCCCATAATCACTGCTTGCAGTTATATTTTCTACTATTTTTGGGATCACCGTTTTTGTTTTTTTTAACATTCACAACTTAGCTGATACAGCGTCACAAACCAAAATAAACCTGCGGAATGCGAAAAGAAAGAGCCGAAAAAGACAGAATGCTGAGGTTCACGTCGCATCAAAGGCCCAAAAGGCCACATCATTTCCCAGAAACCCCTAGGAGACTAGCACACATCTGACTCCCTGCGGTTCCCTATAAATATACGGTTATTTATGATATTCTATATATAGTCGGTAAGTTCTCTTTCAAAAAGTCTTGCCATGATTTCTGCATCACCCGGCTTATTTCAAATGTGAGTTTATAAGCCAATTTAGGCTGAATTTTGGAAGAGAACTTTTTTCCCCCCCGCCATCCATAAATGCTATCTCCACTTCAGTCAACTTCCCTCCCGGGACATTCATTTCTGTTTTGGTCAGCTTCTGAGAAAATCCCAGCTGATATCAGGCTGAGCTCCTCACCCACCTCCTCTCTCCTCTCCTCAGAAGGGCCTTTCAGCTCTCGAGCCTGGTCGTCTTTGGGGTCGAACAAATAGATGTAGTCTGAGGAGTAGCTGACCAGAACCTCTTGTCCGTCTCCGCTGTAGCACAGCGACGTGACGCGGCACGACTTGTTGGACAAGTGGGCGGGGACGAACCTCACGCACAGGCCTGTGGTTCCTCGCCCCATGTAGTTACCTGTAAGTAATGTGGGGGAATAAGAGGAGGAAAGCGAGAGAGGTGAAGACGAAACAGCGTCAACATCAATTAGCTTCTCAACTCAAGCGACTTTACAGAGAATGGTGGGTCTTTTTTTTATCCTGCGCTGGTTCGTTTAGTCCTTTTTACTGATGCTGAACGAATGGAGGAAGGAAATAGTTAAAAACATGACACGATTTTTGGACGGAGGTGGCGGCCCAGTGGTTGCATATTGACACACAGACCAAGAGGTCATATCCAGCTCTATCCTACAATCAGAATCACCACCCCTGGACCCCTGAGTATTGTTAACTGGACTCTTAACGCTGCATTGTGATTTCTGGGTTCTCTTCTAATTACAAATCCTTTTGGGACGTCTTCATGACGAAGATCTGTGCTTTTCTTGGGGTTGGCATGGTCCTGATGCGAGCCTAACATTAATTCGGCTGAGAGGTTATAGCCGATATATCGGGCCGATATTTTGCATTTTTTACGATATCGGCATCGGCCGATATCCGAGTTTAGTACGCCGATATTCAGGCTGGGTGGGGTGAAGAAGACTCAGGGACTGGATTAAGAGATTAAAACTAAAGATTATTTGCACTCTCCTTTTTGTATTGTTGTTTACAATTTGATCTTCCCTCAGGAATAGTTTGTAACCTGAAAACTTGGTTTTGTTTACAAATTATTAGTCAAGTTCAAATGTTATATATTTATTTATTGTTTAGACGTGTACAGTTTTATTTAGGTTATTTATGTTTATATTAATGTTTAGTCAGTGATAAATAAATGTTAAGTTGAGAAATTTCGTGTATCCTTTGTTATTATTAGTGTGATATTTTACGACACAAACAGAGGGGAAACGTCTAATTATTGGCCAAAAAAATATCGGCAGCATATATCGGCCATCGGCTGACCCTGACTTCTAAATATCGGCATCGGCTTTAGAAAAACCCATATCGGTCGACCTCTAATTCAGCTTAATTCAGTTTAACAGTTATATCAACTTTAATCCGATAAACACTCGGTTTATCACTTGCTCTTTTTAACTTTTCAAGTCAAGAAAGTTTGAATTCTCGATTTTGGTCACAAGGTGGGGAGCCATCATTAAGGATAACGGTGCCATTACTTTTCATGTCCATTCCTGACCTGAGCTTATACATTTAGACTTTTTTTTCAAGAAGTTCAAATAGGTCCACTAAACAGGTCTCTGAAGTAGAAAAATCCAGTCCGATTAGGACTTGTTCGCCTGCTTTTTACCCCTCTAGTTCAGTCCCGTTCAGAACAGGCTATTTCTCATTAGTATTCCTAAATGTAAATGAACCGCCGCTGCCCACGTCCCACTCTGGAACTGGGGTGTAGACAGCACGGGGAGAGTTTAGCTCACGTGAAAATAATCGACGAGGCTGCTGCTAACAGACCATCCATACAGCCGTACATGTTCAACACGACACTCCGCCGCTTGACTTCTTCATTGCGATTCCTACGCTAGTGCCTGAAGGATCAGGACGCGCTAGCAGTTCTACCTGGTGGGCGGAGTTTCTCAGATAGGAGGGTGGAGTTATTCAAACGTCCCCTAGTGTGACGTAGAAGTAGGGCAGAAATCTAAACGACTCGTTTAAGCACACGATTTCTGACATTCGTAAATGAATACTAACCCAACTGACCGTTTTTATCAAACGTATAGTGTGTGTAGAGGCAGTACAGACCCAAACGGATGTCCAAAGAACAGAAAAAAAGTGATTTTTTTTACAATATGGGACCAATATGGGATTTTTTTCAATATCTGGCAATGTTTGTCACTATTGTAAGCCGCTTTGGTTGAAATGCAGAGGTCACGTTTCGTTGTGGTGCACTGTGTGCTAGGCTTTGCTGTGGCGCACACAGAAATCACAGAACGTCTGTCTGTATAAGAGCTTCTGATTAATGACATAAATGTCAATGCATCCAAAAGCAAAATTCATATTTTTCTTAGCACCTCATAAATGCAACTGAAGGTGCTTCAAAGCGGCCAAGAACCAAAAAAGATTAGCGGCGATGTCACCGCCGCGTGCCGTAGCTTACGAAGACTAGCGTCACTGCCAAGCGAGCCGTTCTCACCCGTAGCTCTCGTGCCGAGCATCCGCCTGTCGTAGATTCTCACTGAGCTGTCGGAGCAGCCCACAGCAAGATAGTAGGGCACCAGGGGACAGATGGATATCGAGGTAGCGGCTCTCCGGCAATTAATCAAAATATCCTGAATGCAGGAAGAAAACAGACGGAGAAAGTAGAAGAGAGGAGTGTAAATATATGTGAATATTAGTAATGCTCCTTACAAATGTGTTTGCAGTCAATATTAGGTAATAAAAGTTAATAATATTGACACTATGAGCTTGCTGACCACTGAGGTATCGCTGTATCGTTACACCCCTAGTCAACACAAAGACTTGCCTTGTTGTTTTCCCCAACCAAAAATCAAAGATATTGAAGGGGGAGGGGAAGAAGAAGAAGAAGAAGCAGCAGAAGTGGCTCTAACATAATCAATAACGTATACCATGGGAGTGGAAAAAGTACGAGGCAAGACAAAGCATGCGTCAACCCCAACCTCCGAACGAATGCGGACATGAAGAAACACTCCTCCAGCTTCACAAAACAAAACGTTTCACCCCAGGCAAACCCATCACACATGATTAAATCGGGTTGTGAGGTACAGGGCGGAGGCCGTTGCCTCATAACTGCATTTGGCGGAGGGCCTTGAAAATGGAGCTCGAGCTTGGCTGCCCCTTTCCAGCTGGGATGACAAGGATTAGGGTTACCAGAGGGAACTCGAATCAGTGCCGTGGCGTCTCTCTAGAGCTCAACTCTGATCGGAGACGTTAAAAAAAAGGCCAAAACGCCATGGGGACACGGCAGAAACTCAAATGCGTAAAAATGTGCCGATAAGCAAACCAATCTTTAACCGTAATCTTTCTCCCCGGTAAGCTTTTAGTAAACGGTTATAGGAGGTTGGTGGTTGCATGGAATCTGGAAAACTTGGGCATGGATGGCCTATGCACTGTCCTAAACTGCGGTATGTGGTAATGATTCACAGAAGGAGAATAGAATTAGCAAGCCAGATGAAAAGCAATGAGTGTGAAACAGTTTCTAACGTAATGGCATTCGTAATCAAGATGATCGTACGTCTTTACAGTCCTCTTTAGTGCAACTGGTTTTGATGCGCAGATCAAACCACCTCACTGTGCCGTCTTCTCCACAGGATAAGAAGGTGTAGGGGTCATTCGGAACTGTCATTATCTACAGAGGTAAAGAGAGAATGAGAAAGATATGGTAAGACAGATCGATGTCAGTGTCAAAAGCAATGGACCTCATTCGCCAGCCATTCTTGCGAAGAAATTTGTGCTTAAAAGACACAAAGATTGTGACATTCACCTATGTTTTCTTAATTTAAGACTTAGTCCCAGGTAACGACAGGATGTACAACTGCTGTAGAGAACTCAATTTTACTGTGCGTTTGTGCAAAACATGAGCTTATTAGGCTTCCTTAACTGTATAGTTGTATATTAGATTATTCAAAAGTTTCAACCTTCTTAAAAACAAGTTTAAGAAAACAAATCTCGGTGAATGAAGCCTCTTGTAATCATTTTATCTCATCACTTTTACATTCCCCAGTGATTGTTTTTACAAGCAGAGGGCAGCCCTCCGAAAAATGGCTCGTAATGGGTGAACAGTGAAGGAGAGGAAAAAACTGTGGCCTGTAGACAGTCGCGTGTGATGGCTGAAACAGCAACTTTCACTTCCTGAAATGTCGGCCAGCTGTTTGTTGCCAATAGCGGAAGAAGAAAACGGCTCCTAAGGAGGTCGAACGCCAAGCTCGGAACATGGCTCGCCCCGTTGGCGTACCTCATAAGCAGTTCCGTAATGGCAGGTGAACTTGCACTGCTGGTTGTGATCCTGGCTCTTCTCTGTGTGGGTGTAGTAGATGATGCCATCCCCTGAGCACGACACAATCTGCTGATCGTTGGTGTGTGGCATGAACTTTGCGCTGAAGATGTTGGCCCGGTGACCTGAACGAATGGTTGTTTTGACCTGATGGGAGAATTTTAAGAGCGACACCAGACGAATGACTACTAAGTGAGGATAAGAAAATATCCCAAAATACATCCTAGATGCCCTCACAGAGTTTTAATGCAGCAGACAAATGGTTACTAGCTCTGGCAATCAGAGCAATAAGTTTTATACCTGCTTCATAAACATTGCATACATACATGTGAGCTGCATTTTGATATCTCTGTGCCGTGCTGCATGAGTCACGTCCCTTATTGTTCTTTAAGCCAGGTTAAAAGTCTATTTCTATTTCACAGACTTGCATTTTGTTTTAAGCTGACCTGCTACACACGGCACAGAAAGCTCCCAGTTGAACTACACGATGAATTTACCTTTCGGCTGTAAGGGTTTGTGATGACCAAATTGGTATCGTCGGACCCCGATAAGATGTATTCGCCCGTGTCATTCCAGGATATAGTGTTAACCTATTAAAAAACACACACAGTGAGATCAGGGGCACATTGTTGCTTTTACTCCAGTGCTGAATCTGCAATCCAACACGTCAATGAAAGTAAAACATAACATTTGTGGAAATCCAGATTTCCAGTTTTTGGTACAAAGTGGCCCTTTAAATCAGGTCAGGACAGAAGCGGAAACACAAGCGCCGCCCTGGTTCGTGTGATCTAGCAAAGCGCGATACAGCCGTCAGCCAAGCCGCTGTGGTCGATCAATATTTCATCAACTCAACCTGCAGAGGCTGATGCACTCCGGTTCCCTCCATTTGTGGTACCGCATGCTGTTTTAGAGAGCAGCAAGACTGGTCCGTTTGACCTCTGGAACTAGTGGAAAAAATGGTGTGGGTTTTCACTTCTCACACACTCGCTCGGATGTTTCATTTCACGGATAGCAGTAGTCCCGGATGTACAGAAATGTTATAAATACGTAAGCTCTATCGTAATGTACTGAGGGAAATATAGAGGAGGACATTTATCTTTCCTGGAAGACATCATAACATTTTTCCAGGAGAGGAAAAGGAAAATTTGGAAAGAAAAATGTCCCAGCTGATCTCTTGACCTGAAGGTGCACTCCACATAAAGATTCTCAACTTGCCCAGAACGGACAGGAAATCTAAAACAATCCAGTAAACCACAAAGCCGCAACTCTGCAATCTGCTTCTCAGGTCAGGTTTTCGGGGTGCCTGAGAGAGTTACATGTAGCCCATTGTGGCAAGGTGAGCAGCGCCGGTTCGACCATCTTAATGTGCTGTCTTCTGTTCCTGAATATGTCTAACTTTCACTCTCTGCCACACTGTCAAGAATGTCATTATCAACATCAATATGAAAGATTAAGACCGATTCACAACAAATATATCCTTACATATACAAATATACACAAAAACAGATAGATACTGATAGATGCAGTGAAATGCAAAACATGCAAACGCTCACAGGCAAATTGCTTTTTTTTCCCCCCATCAAACAACACAAAATGAGTGTAGGCACAAGGGCTTGCATTCCTCAAAATGCACTTTTTCTGCAGTAGTGGCAGTTTGAACTACTAGAGGTATTCATTCATTTAAAAAAATCAGGAGCCAGGAACCAAGGAAGGACAAATCAACCGAGACAGACACAACAAAGAGTTGCCTTAAAATAAAAAAAAAACCACCCTGCTAGTGGTGATGATCTCAAAGCCCATATGAAAAATGAAAAAAAAAAAGAGAAAAGTTTTTAATACTTACACAGCCATCGTGTACATTGAGTATGGCTTCGAGTTTCAGGCGTTGCACAAATTCTCTCCTGCCTGTGGAGGTAAGGAAAATGTTGACATTTTTTAAATGTTTCCTAAATTAGCCTGCACCAACGTGCATCATATAAACCTTGTAATGCAAACTAATATACGGCTTATATTACACGAACTGGTGCATCTATTTCGTTCTGACCTAAAAATGAAGGATGGAGCCAATTGGAAATGTCTATTCACCAAACGTTCACCACTTTTCGAAAATGCTCTTCTACTAGATAACAGGGTGCTAGACTGTCACCAGCTGTTTACATCACAGACATCAAATCTTACCTAAGAATAAATATGGACAAAGAAGCAAGGGTAGAATTTGTGCTGGAGCACAAAAGTTAGCAGATTTCTCAGCCTTACACCAATTTAGCTCCACCTTTGGTTTGCAAGGTGTAGCATCAGACTCCGGCACATCACACGTTCTTTGAAGATGTCACTAGCTAACCTGATTTTTACGTACTCTTACCGTTTTCACTCTATCATAACCATTGTTGTGCTCATAGAAAAGTCTAGAAAGGATCCTACGCCATTCCTGGCCCACATCTAAATTTAGTCTTGGCTCAGTCGACCACTCGCATGGTATCATTTCAGCCACGTCTGCGTATCCACCGTCGATAAGCAGCAACAACACCGACAACACACGGCCATGACGGGCTAAATTCAGCACACACACACACACACAACATAGGCAAATACCTCACTAACTTACAATATTATAATGTTATATGTTATAATATTTCTAGCAGGGCTTTAATTACTGTTTGGAAAACAGAAAACCCATTCACTATTCATTAAAGGCAGAATGATGGCACTACAGTTACCAATAAAGTGCAAGTAAAACAAAACATAAAAGAAAATACTTCAAACCCAAGATTCGAGCCTGATTTATTTAATACTGGATTTACTATGAATTTAAGCATTAAATAAAGTTGAATTCTCCAAAACACTGCACATCTGATCGTCTCCAAACTAAATGGAATCACAGTTTTGACCTTTGCGCTTCAGTAAATATAACCGACTAATAAACACAGAAGCGGCTTGTTGTATTATGGCTAAAATGTATTTATCAAATAAATATGATGAAGTAGGAATTTTAGGACTTTCTCTACAGTATCTCTGAAATACAGTACGAATACCTGTTCATTTTGTCCTTGTCATGTCTTGTCTAGGATTTGATATCAAGTAGCAACAGAACAGAACAGAATTTTCACACACCTTTAATCACACAGACAAAAGCACGTCATATTTTCCTAGATGAAGAGTGAAGGTGTTGTTGCTGTAACTTGTTCATTATACAAAACGACGTGACAATCAATCTCAATTAACAATCGATATTTAATATTAACATCATCAGTATCTGTACAAAGTTAAATAGTGGTTATAGTCTCTATGAGCAATACCGTTTTATGGTGAAAGACAGCATATCTAACCGCAGTAATAAATAATA
The DNA here is from genome assembly GCA_032718565.1 of Distichodus sexfasciatus. Taxonomy (NCBI): domain Eukaryota; kingdom Metazoa; phylum Chordata; class Actinopteri; order Characiformes; family Distichodontidae; genus Distichodus; species Distichodus sexfasciatus. Next base: position 8,661 of record JAVGVS010002842.1, read on the forward strand.
ACAAACGAGTCAAAGTTTATGCAGACAATCTATTTGACCACAACTACTCAACTTTAAAACTCTTACTATTCCATAGTATTTCACTCTTAACATTAGCCGTAAACAGGTTTTAAAACTCCTCACTTTTCCTTTGCCAGCTAACGCTAGCTTTCGGCTAATGTTTGCTAGCTGGCCAGAGCTCAACTGCGTGCCTCTCGATTGATGTACTCCCTACGTAGTGTACTACACTTCACTCCAAACACAGCTCACTACGTGCCATATCACGCGTAATAACAGCTATTTGATAACTAACTTGTATCATGTCTTCAGAATTGTGGTTGAAATGCCCAGCATACGATATAACGGTGTGTTTTTCGTCTCTCCAATGGACTTAACACACCGAGTGCCCTTTCACACTACATTTGATATCATTTAGGGGGTATGCGTACAGGCGAATATTCCATAAAAATGATATATAATTTCAGTGTTTGGCAGACGCGCGCCTGCGTGTCTACTAGTACTGTTCAAACTCTCCAAAGGAACAAATATACGGCGTAAAAGGATTAACGTAACAACGCCCTACATAGGGTGTACGGAGTCATTTCAGACGCACCTAGAAACTAGCTAACGTTAGCCCCACTGTTAGTAAACAACAACCTGCGCAAATTTACGCGCCCGACCGAGTCTGGCGGGCTGTGGTCCAGAAACCGGCCCAAAAAGTAGCTTTGGATAACGTTAATTATAGTGTAACAATAGTAAAAATAAAAAAAAATTACGTAGGAGTTACAAAAACTGACAGCTGTCAGTGTCAAACCTTTTAACGTCGCGCCACGGAAAAGCCCCCACTATTAAAAGACTCGGGCGCGTCCGCCTGTCTGGGGAGTCCTTACCTAAGTAGTTCGTCCGTATGGCGTAGGGATCGCAGTATCCGATAGAGCGTTTGCTTACATCCCAAATCAAGTTTCCAGAGCAGGACATGGTGCTCTCAGTCCTCCGCTTCCAACACCAGCAGCATTGAGGGGACGGGAAGAAGAAAACACTTCATTACCCAGTCAGCACAAAAAACAACTTAAAATACGCTCCAGCCTCCGATCGCGGCAACCTTCACACAGGACACAATGCAAATAAACAATCAACAGGAAGAACGTCCTGCCCGTTTATACCATCTTAAGGTCAAAGACGGAACGAATAAACAGCGGAGTTTTCGAAGCGACTGATTCGGATTCTTCCCTCACAGGCCAAATCTTCCGAAACAGCCAATCGCTGGAGAGCTGCGTGCACGCGCACACTCCCGAGCGCTCCGTTATCCTAAAGACTGTTGAAGACCATCACTTATGCGCCGCGTTACGCAGACTGTTCAGTACATTAACGCTCTCAACACTGGGATTCGCGTGGATTTAGAATTGGCAAAAGGCAATTGTGAGATTGCTACGTCGATTGTTATAGAAATTAATAATAAAAGTACCTTTATTGTAAGAAAATAATTACATTCCTCTTCCACAAACTTGGGTAATCGTATTCTAACTCTGTAATAGGCGTAACATAAAATAAAATCAAACAAATAAATAATAATCTTTAATGGAATGTTCTTGTTTAACACTACTAGTGACTAGTAATGTAGAAAACCCTTTTTTTTCTGTAAGCCAATATATAATATGTTGTATTTGTCTTTGCAAAAAAAAAAAAAAAAGTACGTGAAATAATAAAAAACAAAACAAAAAAACTATGTATGACACAATTTTCCTATTTTGTTTTTAAAATCAGCACAATGGAAAACTAGAATGCAGTACATTATAAAAGTGGATGCCATAGCTGGGTTGTTACGAGATTAATATGTTTTTTTAATATGTGAATGTGAAAAATAAAAAAGAAGTAAACTTTGTCGCCATCGAATGGTCAGTCCTAGAGAGAGAGAGAGAGAGAGAGAGAGAGAGAGAGAGAGAGAGAGAT
>JAVGVS010002843.1:0-10587 GCA_032718565.1 Distichodus sexfasciatus
AGAGAAGTCGATACCAGCCATTCCAGCTGGTGTAACTGTCACACCATTTATACCACCAGTAGTAGTAGTGGGGATATGGATTGTTTGTGGCTCTCCAGTTGTCATCCAGTGTGGTGTAATTAAGACAGGGGTCAATGCTTGGGTCAGTTGGTGGCACTGTTAAGACAACAGGAGTTTTTTATACGCGTACTTTAAATACTGTGTCTTATATGAAATTCCATAAACTTGAGTTTTTAATCTATGTCTTCCATGATCATGACTATGTATTCATACCAGGCAATTTTGACTTCCGTTTCCAGCTGCCTAAGCTAAATGCTTTTCCTGTCCTGTTTGAAGCTGGACTAACTAGATTTCAAGCTGATAGATTTAGTTCCAGGTCATTAAGGTTTAGGAGGAAAAAAATCCTAAAACATTTCCAGAATCTAAGTTGAGCGTAACGTGAGAGAATGACCGATCACATGATTTCCTGAGAAGTAAATATTCCAGGTAAGCAGGTGACAAAATTTTAAATGTCAGCTGAGTCATGATATCAGCAATCTCTTATGGTATCTATATTGAAAATGATTTATTTTAAGGCAAATCTCTTCACCCGAACATTATTAGAAATAATTAAATATATTCTTGGGGAGCTGACTGGTTCTGTTGGTTTGTAAAAAACATGCTCAACCACATTTTTATGTTGTAGTCAGATTAGACTTGAATCATGACACAGACATAACTTTGTTGAACAGAAATGTTTCCTGATCACATGGTTTACAGGAAAATGATGCTGTGCTCTCTGTTTTCTTGTCAATGCAGAAATTTATCAAATTGAGAGTTTGGAATAGTTTGTTGCATCCACCTTCGTTTGGAATGGATTTGAGCACAGTTCTGACGCGGTCTGTTCAACTAAAATGTTCCAGAACAAGACAAGTCTTCATTAACACCAGTGACGGAAAACTAAAGTGAATAAAACAATTAAATTGACAGAACTTGTAAGCAAAACGTAGAAAATAGAGTTTTAGATAAAGCATTTTGTCAGCTGTGTGTGACAGGCTCTAATCATATTTAAATGCTTGGAATTTGTCTGTCTATTACGTTTGTTTATAAAAATGTAGAGATGACAGTGTTACTTTTTCACTATTCTGTGGAGAAATATGACTCAATTCTGTTTCTGACATACTTGTTAAAGTACTTTGTGGTACATTAGTAACTTCTGGTTGTAGCGGAGTTTCATTAGTACTGGTCTCTGCTTAAAATGAGAGAATTTGTACTTGGAAGAGCTGTGCAGACTTTTAGTTAAATAGCTTATTTTTTGGTTTGTTTGGCAGGCGTAATTCATATTTATGAGCTAATATTTATATTTATGAGCTAATAATAAAATATTTTTTCTTGGGGAGCTGACTGGTTTTGTTGGTTTGTAACAAAAACGCTCAACCACAGTTTTGTGTAGTATTCAGATTAGACTGAAATCCTGACACAGACATGACTTTGGGTTTGAACAGAATTGTGTCCTGATCACATGGTTTACAGGAAAATGATACTGTGCTCTCTGTTTTCTTGTCAATGCAGAAATTTATCAAATTGAGAGTTTGGAAATGTTTGTTGTGTCCACCTTTGTTTTAAATTGATTTGAGCACAGTTCCGACGCGGTCTGTTAAACTAAAATGTTCCAGATCAAAACAAGTCTTCATTGACACCAGTGATAGTACATGATGATCATTTTTTTGTCTGTAAATGGTCAGTCTGTGGAAAACATCTGAAAGTACATTTACCTGTAAATTGTCCTTTAACCAGGCCACCTGAAAGGGAGTAAAATACGGTATTAATCATGGATTTATCACAGTTTGGTGTTCCTTCACCACGTCCCCTAAAGTTTCCCATCTGCACCTTGGCTTGTCCCTCGACTGATAATGCACACTTGACTAGAACAAAAATATTCAGGCAAGCATTTGCAGTAAATGTGTACACAGTGATGCAGCGTCTTACCATTCATGAGCAGCAGAAGGGTCACACACAATGAGATTAGAAACCTCATTGTTTACTGCTGCCAATTCTCCCTGAAAAATTATACAACAAACATGTTTGAAGAAACTGTGTTATTCCTTGTACACAAAGGTTAAAGTCAAAGTCAAAGTAAACTTTGTCATCTCTGCTATAAACTGTACAGATATACAGAGAGACAAGACAATGAGGCTCTAGCTTTAATAGTGCAAAGAACAAAGAACAAACACATAGAATGGGCAATATATAAATAGAATGTAAAATATAGAATATCTCTGCTGTAAACTGTACAGATATACAGAGAGACGAGACGACGTGGCAGTTAATTCATTCATATAAGATGAACCAGTTTGGAAGCTTTATTGAACATGTAGGGCTGGTTTCTTGCTCGTGGATTAAGCCTAGTCTTGGACTAGGTCTAAGTCGTAGTACCAATGGAGATTTACTATTCAAACTAAAAACTAGTCTAGGACTAGGCTTAATCCTCAACTGGGAAATTGGCCTGCAGTGTCAACAAACACCTTTTGTTCAAGTAAAAATCCCACATGGTTTGTAATTACTATTATTAATACAAAGTTAATTTTGCAAAGCATTTTGAAAGCATTAAATACGTATACTTTTTACAAAGATGCTTTAAGAAGTTATCTCTTTACCTGAGAAGCCACTGCAGAGCAAATTCTGGGTGTCTCTTGTTTTCTCTCTTTCTCTCTCTCTCACTTTGATTGTGGCTCTTGCTGAACCTGTACGTATTGTGTACACTGTTCCAACACACAGCAGCATCATAAGTACCTTTGATAAAAATGTGGGAGGATCAGGAAAAGCATGACAGGTCTGTAAAGAACATACTGTAGATGCTAAACCAGTTTTTCAGTGAACTTTTTTTTCGGGCAAAATTTCTGTCACATCATGATTAGTGATGTATTACTGGTATTACTGGTGTTTCTTCCTTTTACAATAAGCACCGAAAAAATGGGGTCAGCGGTGTACCACCAGTGGACTCCTTGGGCTACCTGTGTCTTTTAGAATTAATTTTTAAATCACTTTAACTTGCTTACAAAGCACCTAATGACTGAGCACCGGCTTAGCTGATCTTTTTAGACAGTTGGTAGCGTAGCGGTTAAGGAAATTCGCCCCGTGATCGGAGGGTCGCTTATTTAAGTGGTAAAAAGTACCACAGAGGTACTCATGAGCAAGGTACCGTCCCCAAGCACTGCTCCCCTGCTTCTGCCAAAATAAGTACACCACAACCAAATGTGACCTCTGCATTTGACCCATCCGTGAAGGAGCAGTGGGCAGCTATTTTGGCAGCGCCCAGGGAGCAGTACTTGGGGACGATACCTTGCTCATGAGTAACTTAGTGGTACCTTTACCAATCTGGGATTCGAACCAATGACCTTCCGAGCAATGGATCCCTAACCATTACACTACCAACTGCCCCAGGATGTAGGATGTAGTGTAGCAGTAATTATACTTAAGAAACTTAATATAAAATTGTACTCTCTGAACTTTCATTTGCCAGATGTACAAGCAATATATATATGTATATATATATGTACACACACACACACACACAAATATAGTATAAATTGATGCCAGGCATACTTATCTTGAAAGTGAAACTATTTAAATCATCCGAGTTGACTCATACAGAGACAGAAATGGTATGATGTCACGTTGATGGCATTAATCAGATGCTTTCGGAATTACATTCCTTAATTACAGAGACAAACATCAGTGTGTGTGGAGCACCTTGAGGTTGAGGACTTGATTGTAGTAAGGTTAAAGTGATATCCAGTGGCTAATATCGCAAATAAATAATAACTTCAGTCATAAAATATATAAACTGTGTAATGTTATGGATTGATATTGTGCGTCTTGCATGTCATAGTCAGGGTCTGTTACAGATTTTTTTCAGTGATTTTTTTTTTCACAGTTTCTTTCCACATTTATAATAAAGACACTGTCTGAAACACGTTTTATGCAAAAATATCATCAGGCCGTCGTCTCAGATCATGCATACAGAATTTCAGACACGTGAGACTTAAGGGATGAGCGTTGGACTTATGGTCTGCCCTTGAATGCTTTGCAAAGTTGCAAGTTTAGCTGACCGTTTGTCCATTTGATACAAATTTGATGCCATGTATAGTAACAAGATTCTTATATGAAAGATATGTCAAAGGTCTGTTTTTGGACTTTGTCATTTTGGTCCAAAAAAAAGGCCCCCAATGTGCACAGTCCTTATGGGCTGACTTTAGCCAATCAACACAAAATGTTTTCAGTATGATTTACAAGGCCATAACGGGTAACAAAAGAGGTAATTCGAGTTTGTATGACCTTCTCTTAACCTTTGACAGAGCTTCAAAATTTGCACTGAAGTCTACGGGGGCAACAGATCCGTTTTGAATGTACATTTGTAACAGTGAGGCCCTTTCAACATGAGCATTGAATTCCTGAATAAATGAACACGCTCTGAATGCCCTACGTGTTTGTGATGAGTTTTGTAGCTGGGCTTGATTGACTTCAGTTCAGAGACGCTGTTTAACACCAACCTGCAGCCCAATTTGTAGTTTAGTGTGTTAACCTGTGCAGTAATCAGGCTGTCTAAAGTGTTTACCTGTGTGCCAAAGTAGAAAATATATGGAAATCTAAAACACTAAATAATAAAACAAGTTCTGTGGCACATGAAGGAATTAGTCACAGTGCTGTACAGCTGGTGTGAAAAGGCCTCACACAGAATGGGAGTATATCTTGTATATATTTTTATCAGTTATTTAAAGTATTTAAGAGTATTTAAAAAACAATTCTTCTGGGACATAAAGGACAGAAAAATGTCTGATTCAGACAACCATGTGGACTAGGCCTTAAATGTAAGTGTATTCTGAGCAGAGGTGGAAAAAGTACTGAAAATTGTAATTAAGTAAAAGTATCTTTACTTTGCTTAAATTCTACTCAAGTAAAAGTAAAAAAGTTAAGTTAGTTAGTTACTTTCAGTTACTTGATGTAAAAAAAGGACTAATCATAAATCCAATCCAGCACTACTTGTTTTTAATCAACTTTTAGGCAGTATAATGCACCTGTGTTCAGACCACCCCATAAAAATTTAGTACAGTACAAGTGGCATAGGTTTATGGAGAGAATGTAGTGTCAATATTATTAAATAAATATCACACCATTCACAAATATATTTATTCACACAGTGATAAACATTGATGTGATTTCGCGAAAATTTTAGCGTGGTGTTGACTGAGTCAAACCTGAACATTCTCTGGCCAAACATACAATTCCTTCCAAGAGACCACTACAATGCACAAATGTAGTGCAATGTTGTCAACATTAAATCATTCTCTTGAACTTCAGTTGATGTGATTGGCTGTACACTTTGGAGACATATGATTGGCTACCTTTTGAAAAACACATTTGTGCAGCGTGCGCTGTCAGGAAGGTTTCAGAAATCCGCAAATAAGTGTAGGGGTATTCACAAATATATACGATGGTTTGTAAATGCAGGTTTATCGCTTTGTGAATAAATGTAACTGCAATGACGTTTGTGCATCATGTAACTTTTTTTTGCGTCGAGAAATGCATTTGTGAATGGTGTTACATTTATTTGTAAGTCATAAATTATCTTTGTGAATATTGTTACATTTGTTGTTGAATGAAGAAATATATTTGTGAATGGTGTGATATTTATTTGATAATATTGACACTAAATTCTCTCCATATACGTTGCAGAACCAAACTCAAAGTGTCTGGAACACTCACATTTTAAAGACAACTGAGCAATTCCATAGTAACACTGTATAATACTTTTATGGAAAATATAATTGACAAATTAACTGCATAATGTTTACAACCTGTCGAGAGGTATGATGTGCAAATTAACCTCTTGCTTGGCACCAGCCGTCACCCAACGATAGGCTACTTTAAAACGCAATTTCCTTTCAGTTTAGATTGTCTTTGTCTTTTTAGATTGTCTTTTTCTGCATTTCATTTTTTACTTAGTAACGGGGTTTTTTCCAATGGAACAAAGTAAAATACTTGGGTCTAAATGTGCTTGAGTAAAAGTAAAATTACCCATTTAAAAAAAAACTTAAAAAATGACAAATTACTCACAAAAACTACTCAATTACAGTAACATGAGTAAATGTAATTTGTTAATTTCCACCTCTGATTCTGAGTTCTAAGCTGTCACGGGGTGTGTTAGCATGACTCGAGGCGAGGTAAAGTTGCAAGCCACTTTACTGAAAACTTCGAACAGAAAAAGGCATGAGGGCCACAAACAAAACCAAACTCTTCTTCTGTCTGCAAAACCACACAAAGCATGGTGACATGGGGAGGTTAGTGTGAGGGTGGACCGACAGGAAACACTGGAAAAACTGAGCTTATGAAGGGGAAGAGAAACAGTGAACAGGATTAATCAGACGAGGGAAAACCAAACAGAAAACAATCAAGATTAACCAATGAAGGAAGAACCAATAGAAACAGGGGGCTGGACTGAAACAGACAAGAACCAGGTGGGATAACTAATGAACATTGATCTACCAATCAGACACAAAGGGAAGGTGGGAAAACAACTTGACAGACAGGAGACTGAACACATCCAAAACTAAACAATTGCAGCATCTGCTGGATGCGAGCAAAGTTAAAGGGGCCAGTTAAGTCCAGGGGGGCCATGACATAAGCCCATAGACCACTAGTAAGGGAAAGTAGTGGCCTGTATGTCTTTTTGGGCCTTGTCACAAAATGACAAAACATAGAAGGGTTCCACAAGCCAATCGTTTATCTCATAGACAAAATCACAGTGGTCCTCATTTATCAATACAAACGTAGATTTGGGTGTAAAAAATCACTGTATGACAAGTTCCACGTGTGATGCATGAAACAGGTGTACCTGTGCCAATCTTTGCGTACGCACATTTCTGTGTTGATAAATCTGGCAAATCAAATTAATTGCAATTTACATGCCATCCGGAAATTTTATGATATTGCTGGGTTTCTTGGTGTGATTAGTAATACTAGAAAAAGTCTTCTCTACCGCGGTTGTAATGAGGTCGATTTCCACTTCAGAGAAATTCTTCTTTTTTGCCGCCTTCCATTCCATTCCTCCATGTCGCATGGATAATTAGGGCTGCGCCCAAAAACCAAGGTAGAGAAGACTTTTTCTAGTATTATTAATACTATCACACCAATCACACCAAGAAACCCAGAATATCATAAAATTCCCTGATCGTAAGATGTTTCTGAGTAAATATTACATAAAATATGAAAAAATAATGATAGCCATAACGAAATGTCTGCAATAACGAAACTTTGCGCATGGAACATTTACAAGTACTGCAGTCTGTAATCTTACAATTAGATAAGTCGATAAAGAAAGTTTATTAATCATATATAACCCACAATAATCATCACCTGAAACATTAATGCTTAACATAATTTAAGGCCAAATATGATGTAATTAATTCTCTAACACAGCTTGATTTCCTCCGCTGCTGCACAAGTCCACACTGACAGGAAAGTGTGTACACGATCTGAGAGCTGGCATGGATTTTAGAGTATCCTTCGCTCACGTCAAAATTGATAAATCACAAAATTGGTGTTGAAATGATTGCACACCCGTTTTCTGACGTACACACGTTTAATAAATGAGGGCCAATTTGATATACAAGGCCCTAAGTGGTAACTAAATCTGAAGTTTGAAGTTTTGTTTGTATGACCTTTACCTGACCTTTAGTAGAGCTTCAATGTTTGCATTGTAGTCTATGTAAGCCTACATACTGTCTTAAGAGCTGTAGTCTGCTCATTTTGGCCAGAACCAACAATTATCAAGTATGCTAAGTATCCAAAGGCATAACTATAACAATTAGGAAACCAGGTGCTGCAAACAGGGCTATTCAAGAGTTTGTAATATCCACAGTTCCCAAAGTACATATGTTAATTGCACGTATTGCTCATGAGACCAGGACATCAACCAGTGATCCTCCAATCATGGGGCCAACACACTAACTGTTATGCTACCCAGTGATATCATCTCTTTTTTGTTATTGCTGATGGTGTCTTCTACATAAACCATCTGAATAAACCTCCACCAGTGCTGCAGTGTGGTGAATTCTTCTGGGGATGCCACAAGCAGGCAGCGGCTAACAGTGCTCCAGCGAATTCAGTGTTTATACTGCAATTTTCATTCATCTTGTTTACTTCGGTTTTGTTACCTGCTGAGAGAATTCTCGGCTCAAACCACATCATCAAATCCACCAACGACATAACCATGGTGGGGCTCATCAGCAACAACGATGAGTCAGCGTACAGAGCTGTGGTTTAGCAGCTGGCTGCTTGGTGCAGTGAGAACAACCTGTCGCTGAATGTGGACAAAACCAAAGAAATAACCAAAGAGAACTCGCTCCAAAAAGGCCCAGCCATGTCTCCACTTCCTGAGATGGCTGAAGCGAGCCAACTTGCCCCCTCCCACCCTCACCGTGTTCTACAGGGGCACCATAGAGAGCGTCTTGACGAGCTGCATCTCCGTCTGGTTTGGTATCAGCACTGTTGTCAGACTGTCAAAGCAGCTGGCAAAATTATCAGTGCGTCTCTCCCGCCGCTGCAGGACATCTTTTACAAATGCTGCATCAGGAGGGCCTCCTGCATCGTGCTCGACCCCTCACATCCTTCACGTGGACTCTTCACACTCCTCCCATCTGGCAGACACTATTGCAGCATCAGGACTCGATCCTCCAGAATGCATGATAGCTTTTTCCCACAAGCCATCATACTCTTGAACACACTTCCTGCTCTCACACTTCCCCCAACACACACACCCGAATGGTGAACTAACTGACTCTGTTGCACCGCTGCACTTTAAACATCACCGTCGCTGTGATGCACAAGCTGCTATACGGACTATCTCATTCATGTTGCACTGAAACTGCCTCCAGAAAGATTTTAAGCATAATGTTTGTATTTACAAACTGTACAGTATCATCAATCCAAACTGCTGCTGTTCTAGAAAACATTTAATGCCAGATGATCAAAATAGTAATCCTCCTCTAATGACTGCTGCTGCAATATTTCCTATAATATTTGCACAATTCTTGCACTGCTGCTACTTTTTTTCACAACCATAGAACATTAAATGTATATGTCACTAGTCAACTTCTAACTAACTGTATCTGCACAAATTATTGAAAAGTTTGGCACAGACTCTGGTTCTCCACTGCTGTTATAACATCTGCAAATACTTGATTCAACTTAAATGTTAGTCAGGCTTTTTAAGAGATACTGTTTTATTAATAGACTGGTTGTAAAATGTTTCATATTGAAACTGTTACTAAGTCAATTTCCACTTTTGTAGGTTAATACTGCATCGAAACAGTCTCTCTTTCTACTTCTACTTCTAGTTTGAAATGTATAATTTTGTATTCTATTCATATATTATTTATTCTATATGCCCTATTTGTTCTTTGTTTCCTGTTTCTTGTTGCACTGTGAAAACTGGAGCCATGTCATGGCTCTCTGTATACCTGTACAGTAAATAGCAGAGATTTATGCAGAAAGTTCACTTTGACTTTGACTTTGATTACATGGCGTGTCTATTAAAGGTGTCATTCTCTATTTTGGCCTCAAGGGGTTCACCACTGTTAAGGTTTGCCATTGCTTATTTTGGTCACAAGGGGTCTACTAACAATAATTCAACAGCTCATAGTTTAACAATTAGGTCAAGTGTAAACAGCCTTCATCACTCCTTTTTAACACTTGCACCCGTTTATCTCTTTCTGCATTTGTCTGCACACAGCAGTCACACAGTTTCTTTGGGAGTAATCTGGCAGTAATGGCATTCAAAATGTAAAGCACTGTTGTCAGCACAAGCTGATACATGGGATGTGAGTGATTGTCATTACGATCACAGCATAGCACAGCACATATTAAGCTCATTAAGAGTACCTTGCTCAGGAGTACCCCATTGGTACCTTCACCAGTTGTGGACTTGATCCAGTTATCTTCCGATCACAGGGCCAACTCCCTACTTATTGTGCTACCAATTACCACAATGTATGACATGTAGGATCTATGACATACTACAACAGGTGAAGAGGTCAGTTTTTGATTCCTTAGGTAATGCTGTAGTAAAAATACATCACAATGCAAACAATTAAAAGTACAAGAATTTTATTGAAAGATAAAAGGAAACTTTTAAAAGGAAGAAGATTACAGTGGACACAAATCACAAATCACAATCAGATCGTGTATATTACTTTACAGTTAAACATCATCATACTGAAAAATCAGGAAAATTATATGAATGATTGTTAGATTGATTATATAATGATTTAAGCAGACAGCACTGAGTTAATTAAATTACAATGTTAAGCATTTCTTGCCACTTTGAATGTTTTGGTTTATTTCATCTTCAAAGATCTGGATGTAAAGTCTCTAACCTACACACCTGTCAACTCAAAATGGGAAAATTCTGTTACTGAGAAGAAAGAGGATCTAACATGATATAACCAAAGACAGTATGTTTGAAGTCAACCCAGTAATCCCAGACCTCACTGAAAACAACTAAAATGATGCAAAAGTTGACCTGTGCTTGTGCCACTCCAGATGAAG
>JAVGVS010002844.1:0-10585 GCA_032718565.1 Distichodus sexfasciatus
GTCATTAGTGACATGAACTCACCATGCTGAGCAGAATGGAGAAGGGAGTCCGTGTTGGCAGGTGACTTCTGTACTTCTTGATCGGCTCAGGAAATATTTCGCTGAAAATGGGACTAAATTTAGGAGTCATGAAGTCTGCTGGAGTTATGTGTTCATTGTGAATGTATCCCAGGAAGAAAATACTATGAAGCATCTGCAAAGAAAAACAAATACACTGCATTGCACACAAAAATACTGTTGGTTGTCACGGCTGCTGTAGTCACACTACATTATGACTTTATCTGGACTTAAACGCACTTGCTTTACATTTCTGTTTGTGTTTAGTAAATGTGAATAAATCAGCAACTGAAGATGCCATACGTCACACGTCAGTATTTTAGTAGATTAACATAAGATCAGTAGAGTGTAGATCTTAAACCTAAACCTGTCTAAAGTGCATTTTAATATATCAATAATAAATATCTCACCTCGTCCAAGTACACACTGAGTTCCTTCCAAGTTTCTTGTCTGGTCACAATTGTCATCAGTGTGTGGTTGATTAACGACATCCCACAAGTTACCAAAGACCGGCTTTTGTATTGATGCTTAAAGTAGTGTTTAGGACCTAAATACGAGATTAGTTTGGATTAGCTTTAATAAAAAAAAAATATATCAGCAGTTATCCAAGTAAGACCACAAAGATCGATTGTTAATTATACTTCAACAAAACACATAACAGGTTGCTCACATGTAGCAGGTTAATAAGTTAATAATCACCTTTTCTTAATGGCATTGTCCTCTTGTCCTTGATGGTGAACATATTCCAGTTCAGTTCCTGTTTTAAACATATGACATGAATGTTGAGCTGAACGATTTTACAGGTAGAAGAGTCCTAAAATAAGAGATTATGGACTTACGAGCACAGTAGTTGTCAGTGTTGGTGAAGTTGAGTCGATAATGAAGTTGTGTGAAGTTGTGTGATAATGATGAAGAACAGCAACAGCATTTATGAGTTTCCACTCACTTTGGCCACACCTTTGTCCGTCTCTAGGTTTCGTTTTTCAGGAAACTCAAGCACCCTCTGTTCCTCCAAATATTTTAACACTGGTCTAGTATTATATCTCCTGGAGACATGGTTATCATGGTCATGTCCGTATCTTATTATTTGACTGGCTGCTTTTAGTAATCAGGAGTCAGAGATGTTCCAGATAAGCAGTAGAATTCTCTGTAGTAATTCTTGTCTTTCATCTTTAAAAAGTGACTTCAGACTCTATAAGCGCTCCCTCCGCCACTCTCCCTTACAATAATGGGCACAATAAAACTACACTTTACAATAACTTCTATTAAGTGTGTGTGTACAGGTATGCCTCCATGTGCAATACATCCTATACTGTGCAATATATTTTTTATGTGCAATAAATTTACTCTTAATACATCTAGAATCTACAGTATATTGTTTTTTTAGCAATTGCTTTCGTAGTTTCAGATGTTACTCACAGGAGGTACTTTTTAAGCCAACATAGTCTATTCTATTTATTGTACTAAGGTTTTATCTGAGTATTTTTATTTAGGCTTTTAACTATATTTTTGGGTACTATTCTTTAATTCTGTCTTCCGTCTTGTACAGTCGTAATGTGAGCAATTTCCTTCAGGATGAATAGTTTTCTGATTATGATATTATTATATCCATCACTCACTCACCAGGTTGGACTGCTTTATGTCACACACACACTTAGGTGAATGTTTACAATTGAATCGAGAAGCTGTCGAAGGCATTTCTAAAAGATTGCCATTTTCACCAGAGGAGCAGCCATGGTGTAATGTTGCTGTAATAAACAGCTATTAATCACATGTTAATATTCAGATGTGAGCCATTTGACATGTTAATAACTGACCCATTAATAAAGGTAAAATGATAAAACACCTTGGGGGGAATCAGACCCCCTGCAGTCGGACTCAGCTTTTGACACAGATCTGTTGTCACAACTTAAAATCACACAAAAGTGTTCGTCAAATAGCATCACACAGATCAGACCCCCTGGGTATGGATCAATCGTTCATTTTCACACTTCCAGACCAAAAGAGTTCATTTATTTGATTTGAGCAGGGAATCACGCTAAAATGACAGGAAAAATATGAACATCAGACCAGACATACATTCAATTAAATATTAAGGGTCTCAACCTAATAAACAACCAGTGGCAGCGTCTGAGGACTTCTAACATCCTAAAGCTTTCATCAGTTATGATCAACAGCTGCACCTCAAACAGAATTGAATTTAGAAGCATTAATTATTGTTTTACAAGGAGTTTAACTCTCTGGAACACCGCTTTACACCTGAAAAGTGATCAGACCTTTATACGTCACAATGAGACATTTACATCACAGTGCTGTATGTTAAAGAAAACGATAAAATACAGATATTTATACACATGTACACAACAGATTAGCAAGTAAATGTATTGGGTAGGAATGCAGTAATATATACAATACTGTGCAAAGGTTTTAGGCAGGTGTGAAAAAATTCTGTGAACAAAGAATGCTTTCAAAAATGGAAGTGTTAATCATTTATGTTCATCAATCAGCAAAATGCAGTGAACGAACAAAAGAGAAATCTAAAATCAATATTTGGTGTGACCACCCTTTGCCTTCAAAACAGCATCAATTCTTCTAGGTACACTTGCACAGTTTTTGAAGGAACTCGGCTGGTAGGTTGTTCCAAACATCTTCAAAGTCAAAGTCGAAGTTAACTTTGTCATCTCTGCTATACACTGTACAGATACATAGAGAGATGAGACGACGTGGCTCCAGGTTATTTCAGTGCAGACAAACAAAGAACAGCAGGACAGAGAATAAATAGGCACATGGAATAGACAGTAAATAAGTAAGAATACTAAAATATACATTAAACAATATACATTTTAAGCTAGACAATATGCAATATACATTTTAAACTAGACAGGGAGTTTTAAATATAAAAATATCTTCGAGAACTAACCACAGATCTATAATCCTATAATCCTACAAAATAAAATGACTACAAAATAATATAATGACTATAATCCTACAAAATCCCTCACTTTGTGCAAGTGTACCTATAAGAATTGATGCTACTTTGAAGGCAAAAGGTAGTAACACCAAATATTGATTTGATTTTGATTTTTCTTTTGTTGGCTCACTTTGCATTTTGGAAATTGATAAAAAAAATAAACAATCATTATTTATATTTCTGAAAGAATTCCTTGTTTATAGCATTTTTTCCCACACCTGCCTAAAACCTCTGCACAGTACTGTATTTACACAGACACTATAGTGTACTATGATTAAAGTGCATTTCACACAACATATATACACCGACTTACCTTACAGGTGAGGCTGTTTCTCTCTAGATAAAGACATTTACAAAATTATGTCTATTTGATGATATTTAAGGGCTATTATTGCCTGTAGATTTTATAAAATCTCAACGTTGATCTTAAACCATTGTAACTTGTGTTGTGCAAAACGTATGTAGTAACGCCCTGTTTGACAGGACATTGTGTCTACAGGAGCCCCACCTTACCCTGAACAAGTCATGCTACAAGAGTATTGTGAACTAGGCAAATGGAAAAAATGCACCGGGACAACTGGCATGGGTTTTCGAGGTACAATATCTTTGCATTCTGATATGCAAGTGGTGTTGAGAGACTTTATGGACTGCACTGCTTCGTCTTCATTGAGTCTTTCATCCTCACTGTCAGGCTCCAGGGCTGACGCTGTCTGAAAAACAATCATTTCAGAACATCCCAGACACTATTTAAAAACATGAACATGGACATGAATGTGCTGTTGTAAACTAGTGCAATGTTGAAAGTACCTTCATTTGACTTCTTAAATTCATTAGGGCCTCCAGCATCTCATTCTCCAACGATTGACAGAACTTATTGTGTGCCTCAACATATTCTTTCATTTCTGGGGTCTCCATCATTTCATCAATTTCTTCTTGTGTCTGAAAAATACAGCACATTAATGAATGAAGGGTCTGGCATATAAAAGACGAGTCATCAGTGTCCATGTTAAAATCTGTAACAGCTTACAAAGTCCTCAAAACATTCCCCAAGCTTGTAGGTCCGTAACCCAGGGAAGGTCATGCCAGTCTCAAACAACTCCTTGAGGCTGCGGGCCACCAGATGCAGCTCTTCATCTTCGTATGCGTAGACGGTGCCATCTTCACACAGGAGGAGGACCAGCTGCAGGCCGAAGGCCTCACAGGGAAATTCGTCGACGGCGCCGATCACCTCCATCTCCATCCTCTCGGGCAGGTAGTAATCTTTCCAGGCTTCCAGCTGCTCTTCATTGCCTGCGTAGACGGTAGCGTCCTGACCGCACACCCTCATCTCATAACTCTTCGGCTTTACCAGAGGAATCCGCGCACCACAGTGACTTTTCACAACGTTGGCTACTGCAGCAAGGTCCAAACACTCAGCTACAGACAAGTATTAACAAGAGCATGATGATGCACTGCCACAAGCAACAGGAGCATAATTATTTCTCCTACATGCTAACAATCTGGACAGTACATGCACAAATCAATTTGCATAAAGGGAAAATGAAATATGATTAAAATTAAAAAATGATTTATTTAGAAATACAGTACTGTGCAAAAGTTTTAGGCAGCTGTGAAAAAAATGCTTTAAACAAAGAATGCCTTCAAAAATGTAAGTGTTAATCATTTATGTTCATCAATCAACAAAATGCAGTGAACGAACAAAAGAGAAATCTAAAATCAATATTTGGTGTGACCACCCTTTGCCTTCAAAACAGCATCAATTCTTCTAGGTACACTTGCAGACAGTTTTTGAAGGAACTCGGCTGGTAGATTGTTCCAAACATCTTGGAGAACTAACCACAGATATTTTGTGGATGCAAGCTTTCTCGCATCCGTCTGTCTCTTCATGTAATCCCAGACACACTCGATGATGTTGAGATCAGGGCTCTTTGGGGGCCATACCATCACTTCTTGTTCAAAAAGTAGTAACACCAAATGTTGATTTGATTTAGATTTTTCTTTTGTTGGCTCACTTTGCATTTTGTAAATTGATCAAAATAAACAATCATTATTTATATTTCTGAAAGCATTCTTTGTTTACAGCATTTTTTCACACCTGCCTAAAACCTTTGCACAGTACTGTACACAATACCTGCTGTGGTTGTTTTGAGTAATTCCAACACAACTTGAGGAGACCTGTTAAAAGCAGATAAATGAACACTTATTTGAACTGAAGTTAAATGTGGTGTTTGATCATAATTGACAGCTGAATATGGAAGGTGAATATAAGTGTACTAAAGTTAGAATGATAACATTTTGCTTAAATATGTAGTTTAGCATCTCTCTCAGTTCTGTCAGCTCTGCTTTGCAGGTTAGAAGTGTTTGTGACTATGGATGTTGTAAAAAGCAGTACACAAACTAAATTCAACTGAACTGAATTGAACGTCGAGGTTACTTACTTGTTCTCTGTATTTTTCATTTTGTATAACTTGTTTAAATGTGCGTTCAGCAAAGTGAAAGTTTGAGAAAAACTAAGCTGACTTCTATTAGCCGAGGTTTGCTCAAACTTTCACTTTGATGAACGCACAGCAAACACTGCAAGTGATGAAGCCTGAAAAAGAGAGAAGCAGGACTCAGCTGAACAACAGTCACGGAGAAAGAAGAGAGAGAAAGAATAAGAAAAAGGACAAGAAAAGAGAGAAAGAAAGTATGTTGGAAAGAAAGGAGGACTGGAAGGAAAGACGTCAGATTGAACGTGAACATGTTAAACTGAGTAATTTCGGGAGTTTGAACTGACAGGGCGGCAGCAAACGTAGAAAACAGCACTTAAATGGTGTTTAAAACAGTTGAAATCAGCAGCATGGATGAGCTTAGCAGCTACACGATCATGATTTATCCCGTATCTTACTACAGCAGCACTTTTACTCCAGTTTAAAACACTGACTTACAACATTTGAGCCAGGTTCAGGAAAGCGGAAGAACATGAAGAATAACGCGGCTCTCCGACGCCATTTTATAGCTACACGTTTCATGACAAACACAAATGTCGCTGAACAACATGAAGAACATGAAGACGTGAAGCTCACTGACGAACACAAAGCTCTTCATTTAGTGCCAAGACACAAGAAAAGACGAGTAAAACAGAGTCAAGTGGAAATGGGATCTTACCTGCTGTGCTGCTGCTGCGGTGTCGTTCAAATGATCTGTGTAGTCACTTACTCAACTGCTCCACCTAACAACGTCACACACATATGGAACGCCAACGGGGCCTAAACGCCTTAACGCTGCACGCCTAAAGACGTCAAATAGTAACGCCTTACTAAGTAAGATGACACACAGATAGAGGGAAGAGTCAGAGTGAAGGAAGGTGTAAGTGATGAGCACCAGTACTCATTCTAAATCAACTACCATCAGCACTGCAGGACTCAACGTTACAAACGTCTTGTTACCAGCATAAGCTTTCAGATTATGTCCTGGAGAATATGAAGTAAAAAAATTTGAAATTAAACTCCGACAGCAAAGAGTAATATTTTTGGGTGGCTTATTCCAAGCAATTAAACATGCCCTAAAGCCTAAAGACCAATCACAGCGTGAACGTGATGGCAGGTCAGGTACGTGATGGCTTTCTTTTATACAGCATACACAAAATTGTAGACTCCTAATAATTTTACTATCACACGTCTTGGCAATTAGCCATCATTATTTTTTTCTCTGGGCCCTCCTCAGAGCTGCCTTGAATCTTGTCTTTGCCTCTCAGCCATCCTTTACCAAGAATTTTTAATGCAGCAAGATGTGGCCCACTCCATTACATATTCCACTAATATTTACGAGCTAGCCCAGTAAAATTAAATAAAAAAAAATGTAATGATTTCTATAATAGCAATATCTTGTGCTCAGTTTAATAGATGCTATATATTTAATGCGCTTAAAGTTTCTTCAAGTTTTAGAGAAACCCAGCAAGGGGGTGTTATTTCATTGAATGAAAAGCTTATGGTATATTTCCTAGGAATTTGTTTTAATTCCGGAAGTAGTTTTAGTTCTGCATAGAGTAAGTTCTGGTACACTGCCTTTGAACCTTATTAACCTCTATGTGGGCTTACAGCCCTTGATCACTGTGAACACTGCCTGGAATTAACATTTGAGTATGTTTCTAAGAGCCATTTTCCTTTGCTTCCCGCACCAGGTTTTCTGTCCTGTTTCATCTCATGTCCTCCTCCGTTACGTAGACGTCTGAGGCTCGTCACGACCACGCAAAGAATCCGTCATCAAATACTTAATGTAATGCAGAAATACGTACCTGCGGCAAAGGCTTGCGTTGTCTCTTAGTCACGATACGTTTAAACACGAATAGTGACACCTCCCACTGCGTAGTAGAATCATGTGAATATTCATAGCTGCGACACGAAACGTGAACTTTCGTTATAATGAATATTCATGTTATGCTAATTTCCTTTAGGACGTCAGTATACGCGCGTATCGACAAAGTATGACTCCAAGTCACGCGACAGTGACGGAGTTTGAAACTCGGGTTGTCGAGTTTCCTCATTTCTATATTTCAAAATACAGAACAAGGGTTAGGTGTTTATATGTTGTGATGTGAACCATCTGAATTGTTTTAGCAACAGTGAGCAGACCACATCAAACATTTTGAATAAATAAATAATATCTTATGCTCCTTGTGTTTTAAGACTTGTTAAAAAAAGGCATTTTGACATAGACAATAAGACCTCAATAAAGATACTATTAAATACCAGCAGTGTTGGGATAGCTGAAAAAGAAACTTTTGCTTATCAAATGTCACTTGAAGTATTTAAATATGTTGACTGTAGTCACTGGGTGGAAGTTAACAGTATGTGCAGTAGTTAAAGTGCAATTGTCTTAAGGCAGCAGACAGCAGCGTGACAGAAGTGTGACAGCAGATATAATTTAAAAGATACAGTATATTCATGTTTTTTAAAGTTCAGTGTGAATTTATGTATTGATAATGTCCCTAAGTCAGGTGTGTGACAGAAGATCAAGTTCAGCTTCTATGTTATTTTTTGACGTCTGAAGGCGTAAAAATGTGACGTCTTAAGGCGTGAAATTTGACGTCTATTTGACGTCCTAAGGCGTGTAGTGTTAAGGTGTTCAGGTGGTGCCGTTGGCGTTCCATATTTTTTTTTTTTTACTGTAAAGGGGCAAAAAAGCCGTGTTGAGACATGTTTTTCTCGCGTTTTTTAGTGCGTTGGCGTTCCATATTCCATATCTGTTAGTTACGATACGTTTAAACACGAATAGTGACACCTCCCACTGCGTAGTAGAATCATGTAAATATTCATAGCTGCGATACGAAACGTGAACTTTCGTTATAATGAATATTTATGTTATTTCCTTTAGGACGTCAGTATACGCACGTATCGACAAAGTATGACTCCAGATCACGCGACAGTGGTGGAGTTTGAAACTCGGTTCAGTGTGAATTTTTGTATTGATAATGTCCCTAAGTCAGGTGTGTGACAGAAGATCAAGTTCAGCTTGTGATGCTGAGTAAATATAAGAAGTGTGGTGGCTTGTCCTAGCAGAAAAGTTATGTGGTCTGAGGACAGAAGCTCTGATGATAGTGTGTATATATATCATAAAGCTGAAGCTATATATATATATATATCTGCCCACAGCCAGTAAAACTAGTTTACCTGTACTAAGTTACCAATTTGTCTTCTTTCATTTAACAGAAATTCAGTACAAAGACATGATTGATATGACAATTTAACAACAGCTTTTAATAAGTAGATTGATTTTCGCCACTGTGTTGTAAAATAAATGAAGTTAATGAAGTTTCTCAACCTTAATATTAGTATGTGATTGAATATGATACTGTAGGTTTACAGGAAATAAGTGCAATGCCATAAATATAACTGCAAGCAGTGATCACGGGGGGCATGCAGTTTGCAGCTTTATCAGTTTTTTACGAATTGAAGTACATATATGTTGAGATTTCATATCTTTCATATTTTTTTCTACGTATTTACGGTTCAAAACTTATTAGGCTAACTTTAAAATAGTTTATTATGGCGCCAATAAGTGGGATATTGACTTTGAAGTGAAGCTTTGCAGCCATATAAAGAAATAAATGAAAATGTGCTTAATAATTACTATAAGAGAGTGTCTAAAAACTGTAAATTACAGTAAAGTTTCCTTGTTCAAACATGTCTTGCTGAATTTGTTTCAAAGTATTGATTTGCATAATATAGCCATATGAATAGGTAAATGAAAAATGTGCTCAATAACTATTAAAGAAGAATATGCTGAGATTTAAATAATACGATTTGATATTATGAAAATTAGCGGTAGCTCACTCAGAGCTAGATTTCTATGATATTCAGTGTGTGGCATTGCATTACTATACGAAGCCAAGCACATTTATTTAAAAGAAAATACAGCCAAATGAAGACCTAAATTAAAAATATACTCGATAATAATTAAAGAAGAATATCTTGGGATTCAACTAATACCAGTTACATGCAGATTGGATAAAAATCCAGGATCTAGTTGACTAGTTATGCCGATTAAAGAAAAATATATAGGGGGATTTATTAAGATTCGTCTTGACCTAAGAAATAAGATAATGTAAGACTTTTAAGAATCGGAGATACAATACAAAAGTTATTACGGAAAACGCATAATAGCTTATTAGCGCCACCAAGTGGTAGAGTGGTGCAATTGTTTTTTGGTTTTTTTTGCCTGAGTAATACGTGAGGTTTGAAATGTTGAAATATGGGCAAAGTGGCGCAATTTTCTTTTCCTCAGTATTGGGTAGAGTCAAGGACCTATACCTGCCAAATTTCAAAGCTGTTGCCCACCCAGAGCCGAATTTCTATGACACTCGGTGTATGGGTTTGCAGTCCTACGCCAAGCCGAGCCCATTTATTTGCATATTACAGAAAAATGAAGACCTAAATTAAAAATGTGCTTGATAACAATAAGAGTGTTAACAAGATAACAAGAAGAGTGTCTTGGGATTCAAATGATACCAGTTGCATGTAGATTGGACAAAAATCCAGGGAGGAGTTCGAAAAAGATGGGATTTCTTTTTATGCAAATAAGCGAAAAATCAAATTTATTTTGATTATTGATTATTGATTATTTTTATTTTGGTGCAATTTTTTTTTTGCTTGAGTAGTGGGTGGGCTACCGGACCTACCTGCCAAATTTCAAAGCTGTAGGTCTTACAGTTTTTTCTCCACAACGCGTTTTCAGGCAGAAAAATCGGCACAATAACAATAGGGTACCACGCAGTGTTCCACTGCATGGCCCCCTAATTAAAAAGTACTGGATTTTGATAAGGCGTTTGAAGACTTGTTATTTTTTGGCGGCTGAAGGCGTAAAAATGTGACTTCTTAAGGCGTGAAATATTGACGTGTTAATTTTTGACGTCTGAAGGCGTTAAAATGTGACGTTTGTAGGCGTTACTATTTGACTTCTTTAGTCGTGCAGTGTTAAGGCGTCTTGGCCCGGTGGCGTTCCATAGCACAGCAGCAGCACAGCAGGTAAGATCCCATTTCCACTTGACTCTGCTTTTACTCGTCTTTTCTTGTGTCT
>JAVGVS010002845.1:0-10581 GCA_032718565.1 Distichodus sexfasciatus
CATAGTGCAATCATGTGGATTAAATGAACTCTTTAGACATGTGCGGCAGTTTCTCTGGAGACCCAGTGGTGGTAGTGCAGGGAGAGGGATTTGATCCCACAATCTTGGTCCACTAGGTCACATCCACCACTACTACCATCCCAACCCAATTGAATAAAATTGTTTTTTAAAACTGTATAGTTTAATGCACAAAGTAGAGGAAAAGAGGTAAGAATCCGCCCCCCTATTAATTGGTCTTCCATTCAAATACCAGAACCAAACCCGGGGATTAATGTGTTAAATCAACTTTATGCTGATTGACTCTTTTATCTGATTCCTTTTAGCTGGATCATCTTGACAGTCTGGTTAGTCTTACGCTTTCCTCATACGCAGACGAATGCATTCTTCTCATTCCGTTTTAAACGGTGGTACAATAAGGAGGAATTACGCGGCAGACCTTTAAAAAATCGCACTCGTCTTCTTCCTTTGCAGCAATATGTCAGGCACATAAATTGAGCACCTATCTGTCTGAGGCTTTATGGAGCTTTAATCTACAGCTGCACAGCGCTACTCAGTTTTGCTTCAGGTGCTCAACTGGGCCCTTATTTTCTCCAGTTATTGGCTGACATCACGAAACACAGTTGAGTTTCCACTTTGTGTCCTGCATTACTGGATTTTTACTAGTGCTGAAATGAGTTTTGACACACCCAGTGGTGCAAGTGGGAGAAATTATGGTCAGCCCTCCAAAATAATAATAATAATAATTATTATTATTATTATTATTATTAGTAGTAGTAGTAGTAGTAGTAGTAGTAGTATTGTGGTTGTTGTTGTTGTTGTTGTTGTTACTGGGGTTAAGTGGCACCTGATGAGGTGGGTGGATCTGTTCATAATTTCATCCGTTCATTAATATATGAATAACATCTTTCATACATTAAGTTGCAGTCCAAAGTGATTTGCATCCAAATAGACTTGAAATGAATGAAGGGACATTTAAACAATAACATGACCACACGTGACAAGCAAAATTAGTAAAAGCTAAATATTAATAAATATTTATTAAAGGGGATAAATATTGATACAATAAACGAAATTGTAAGCTTTTTTTTTTTTTACTTTTAACTTTTTTGTGTGGATAACTCAACAGTAACTTTCTTGCACAACAGCTGATTTAACTGTACAAATATGAAGCTTCTAATAGAGGATTACATAACTCTGATATACGGTACGTCGCTCTGAATAAGAACCTCTGCCAAATGCTATAAAAGTAATGTAGAGTAAATGTTTATGGAAACCTCCCCCCTTTCTCTCAATGCCCCTCAATGCGCTCTCTCTCTCCCTCTCTCTCTCTCTCTCCCCCTCTCCCTGTGCGGTCATTAATAAATGCAAGGGAAATTAATGACAACACTTAAAATTGTGCCCGGAGTACGATTTAATTAGCATATAATGACAGATGCTGTACATTCATTACCACTTTGTCCCGGTTAAGCGACTGTTTGCCTGGGCCTGATCTGTATTTATACTGCTGTGAATGGACGTGATCGGGCACTCGGAATTTTACGACGAGGATGAGGTGAAGAAAAGGGATTTGACAGAGATTGTGAGGTGAATTTAATGTGAATCTGGGATTCAGTTAACTGTCTTTGTCAGCTTGCAAGCCTTTATTTTTCTTGTATATATTAAACTCTAGATGACTGTCATGGCCTGATAGCTAATGTATTACAGTATCTCCTGCAGAAGGGACAGGACGGAATTCACCAATTAATGGATGTCATTTTGTCCTTTCTTTTAGAAGATATGTCTTATGAGTCAGCAACATTTTTCCCATGATGAGACACTGAGGAGCTACAGATAGCTGATGTGATAAAATGTATATTTGTTTGTTCGAGAGACGAGGCAGGACGATACTGTCAGATATTCAAATTGCATCTAGTTTACAGTGTTTTTCCAAATATCTCCTACAGTAAGTAGCTGAACTTTACCCAGAAAGTCGACGGTGTTCGCTTGTCTTCCAAGACATACCTTAACGCAGCTTAGTGTATTTCATTTATTACTGTCTATTTTTTAATTATTTACTGCTGTACACATTATTTCTGTATATTGCCACACATTTTACTGAGCATGCTGCAAAGCAGTCGCTTTCAAATAAAGTTTGGTTTCAATATTTTTGGTATGTTTAATTTATTAAAATGAGTGTTACTATGATAAAGTGAACTTTACGTTGGCGTTAACACGATGTTATTATTTCAACAAGGTGGATAAAAATAAAAACAGGAGCCAACAAGTTTGTAAATGAAATTATTTGACATTTTTACTGTGGTGTAGCTACTGTTGATGGGGAGGCGAAAATGTAAATGGAGATGGTAGATGCACAGCATGGGCTTGTGGGGAAACATTGAAACAAAACTGAACAGAAAGTAGTTAGGGTTTGTCAAAAACGTCACTAGATTTGTCGCTAGACGCATTTGAGGAAAAAAAATCGCTTAAGCATTCTGAAAAGTCCATAGATTTATCGACAAAGTCACTAAGTTAGCAACAGTGCTAGTTTCCATTAGCGAAAAGTAGTTTATTCAAGTGTACTACGAGTATACTTATTATATACTAAAACTGAGGCAGTATACTTGAAGTTTACTTTTTATATACTATATTTTATATGCTTAAGAATAGTAGAGTGAAGTATACTTGACTTATACTGATTAAGTATAAAGAAAGGTCTACTAAAGTCTAAAAGTATACTTTTGTAATCTTAAAATGACCTTATAAAGTATACTTAAAGTATACTTTTATAAACTTAAAAATGTTCCAATTTAGTCCGAAGAAGTATTAAATTAGTATACTTTCTAGTACACTACAAGGTACATGATACATGGTCCGTGGTATACTTGCTATACTTATACTCATACTCAAGCATACTTAATAAAATAAACTTCAAGTATACTACTTTTTGCTAAGGGTTGTGTCAAAATATTTTTTTAAAGTGCGTCCCTGTCATAGGCGATATTCCAGCCATACAGACGCTGACGTCTGAATAACAAATGAGCATCAAAAATATAAATAATGAACGGCTTCAGTGTCAGGTTTGCTTGGATGAAAATGGAACATAAAATGCACCGCCCTGCTGTTTATACGGTAAGTCAGTTAACTGCAAAATTAAAAATAAATCCTGCTACATATTAAATTTGCCACTCTGTGTTTTTGGGTAGTCAGCTGTATCCACGTAAATGACAAATATACTTAGAAATTATTTTTTCTCACACACAGTATTATCCAGAGTAATTTTAGCTGAATTCATTCTACTTCAGTTTGCTAGCTCTTTATTATCATTATTTACAGTCTTTCAACCTTCCTTTACACAACTTCAGTTATACAAAAAACGATTAACGACTACTTTTCCTCAACTTAAACTTTATAGGATAGAAATGTCTAAAATTCTGACTAAAGCTAATAAGCATTTTTGTGTAAAGACACAACCTAAAGCTCAGAGTCCGGCATTTTGATGATTTATGCTGCCTTGTCGGAAAATGCTATCGCAAATCGACAGCAGATTTACGCAGATATTTACGCAAAAGTTTACTGGTCAAAAGGTGTAATTCTTAAGGATTTAAAACAGTTTATTTACCGTCAACTAAGGTAGCATTTTGATGGGTAGCATATTTCGACAGAGCAAGGCTTCCATCCCTATGTCTCTGTTTTAACCATAGTGCTCCTGTTGGCCCAATTTAAGCTGATGAAACAGTTTCTGGCGTGAGAACCACCAGTAACACCATTTGGTGTTTTATCTGAAATATTTTGCATAACATGACCATAAACGTAGTTTGCTTTGAATAGAACATTTAACGTTGTACGCCCGATGAAGCTTTTAGTAGATTTTAATAGGTTAAAATAAAATAAAAATGACATACATTACTTAACATACTGCCTTTAGATGCAGTTAAAACCACACAAATCTCATCGTCCTTAACCAGGCCCTTATCACTCGTGTTAACAAACTGCGTGAGGCTGCAATCGTTCAGTGTAGGCCCTGATCCGTTATCTGAATTATGCTACATGATTGCTTTTCAGCAAGTCTGTCAATACGGCGTGAAAAATTAAGTTATTTATACAGCCTTGGAAAGGGAGCGTCGGCTCGATATGAATAATAGAACAGGCCCACCACTCGGACGAGCTCCCCTAACTGGAAATAAATCACAGGATAAGCGGAGATGGGGAGTCCCATTAAAGCTGCTAGGTGGCATTAATTCTCCCTCGATTGCTATTAATTTCTCGGGGCAAGCCGTCCTCGTGGGCCGTTACCTACCTGCACGGAGTTAATACGTGGCTGGTCGTTAAGTTCGACGAGGGCTAATTCAGATGGATGAGACCAGAAGTATGTGTGCGTGGGATTTATGTTTTAAAGAACGGACAAGGCTAACCTCTGTTAGTTCACTTAATTGAAAAGTGAAATTAAATTATTGATTTTGGTATTTTTCCTCCTCCTCAGACAAACGGCGAGGGACTGGTGACTTCTGAAAGGGAAGGACGCTCATACACCTGCAAAAGAGAGGAGGGGGGATGGATCTAAGCTGGAGCTGTTTTAAAGCGCATGTCAGATGCTTGTCTGCTAATGCATTCTGATGAGTATGAAGTCTTCCCCTCCTAATGAGGCCCGCGTCGGAGCTTATCTCTGTCAGGGGGAAACAATGCGGGGAACAAAAGGCGAAGTCGGGATTTTATCTGCAGATCGACGCATGGTTTACATCGGCCTAGCAAGTCTCCTGATAGAAAGGTGGCAGACAAGAGATCGCTCACTTTTGGGGCTTATGCGGGGGTTGTTTTAAAGATGAGCATACTGTATGGTGCAGTCGCTTTTTTTGTCAAAGATTGTGTAAAATCTTGATTGATTACAAAGGGTCAATTAAGGCCTTTAACCACTTTCGTGCATCCTTACTTAAGTGGGCAGCTAGTTGATCGTTTTCCATTGTAATCAAAGCAAGAAACAGTTGCTGGGCATCCCTGAATGGAAATTTCCTCACAAGAGTTGTAACTACACCATGGCGTGACATTTGAACCACTGACAGCTGAATAATAATAATTAATAATCCTTTATTATTATTAAGTTTGTAGCGTGACAGTTAGGGAGTTCGCCCATGATCGGAAGGTTGCCGGTTCGAATCCCGATTGGTAAACGTACCACAGAGGTACTCATGAGAAAAGTGCCGTCCCCAAGCACTGCGCCTCAGGCGCTGGCCATATCAGCTGCCCACTGCTCCTTTACGGATGAGTCAAAACTGTGTGCTGCGCTGTGGTGTGTTCAAAATGCCAAATCATCACTCACTTATTAGGGGTTGTGGTGGCAGTCCAGGTTTAAGGATACTCACCTCTGAACTAAGAGGTTGTGGGTTTGAATCCCACGTCCAGCACTACAACTTTTGGGTCTTTTGAGCAAAACCCTTAACCCCAAGTTGCTCCAGGGGGACTGTCCATGAATTTAGGGAATGGAAGTTGCTCTGAATAAGAACGTCTGCTAAAATGCCATAATTTTAAATGTTTTTTGAAGTTGTACACAACCTTATATGGTAAAACAGAATTATGGATATATTTATTGATTATCTAAACCACTTAATCCCAACCCGGGTTAAGGTGGGGACCGGAGCCTATTCCGGGAACTATGGGCACAAGGCGGGGACCAACCCTGGCAGGCGCCAAGACAACGCAGGGCATACACACTCACACAATCACACTCCCATTCACACCTTACAGGGCCAATTCAGAGTCACCAACTAACCTATATTGCATGCTTTTGGACTGTGGGAGGAAACCGGAGCACCCGAAGGAAACCCACGCGAACACGGGGAGAGCGTGCAAACTCCACGCAGAAAGACCCTACGGCCGACTCGGGCTCACCTCAGGTCTTGGGTCGCTTTGCATCTTTGAATAAGTTCAAACGCTCTTAAGCTATCCGTCAAAATATTGGTACAAGACAGTTATTATTCAAAGTTGGACTAATACCTGAAGGTGTGATACACTGTTATCCTCCGGCATCTACCTCCACATTTTTAAGCTATTTAGCCTGAAGCAACTAACCAAAATTCAAACGATGTTATTCCTCCACGCTGTATTCACACCGATCAAACTAAGATTCTCCTAAGACCTGCTGATCTGAAGAAAGTATCTTTATCTAACAGACCTGTAATTTGTTTGAACTGCTTTATTTACTGCAACAGTACATAGTGTGAGTCACTCAGTGGCACTTTGCTCCAGACTGACCCCCACATTTTGGGGGTTTTGCAAGATGCTGTAGCTGCCCATTTAAAGTAGCAGCTGAAAATTGGTCAACATTTGCCAAAGCTTTAGACAAAGGCACAGAGTTCCCTTTTTGGTCTCACAGTTATTAAGGTAAATTATGCTAAATTGAGTTTCATGCCCCATTTTTCTTTTACTGTGTGTGATTGGCAGGTGGGATGTTGTGCGCCCCATAACTGAATTAGTTCTCCGGTTAGGCTCTAGAGCCCTGACCACCGTAATTTACGAGCCAGTCGGACCACTTTTTTCTGCCTGAAACGCTCCCACAGTCTGCGCAGTCTGAGAGATCAGAGCCCTGATGGGTTTTTTTTTGGTTTTTTTTTAACCTTCGACTGCTGTTTTAGAGTGGCTCAATCTGTCTCAGCGCCAGTCACTGAGTTGGCTGAGTTAAAGCCACAGGCCGGATGGGTTTGAAGCAACGTGACGAAGCGTTTGGTCAAAGTCAGCTGGCTCAATGTGCTTTGGAGAAAGAAAGATTGACCTGAAAACCTGAAACGCGAATGAGTCAAACGTCGGGGTGTTACGAGGAACGTGGAAATGTCCCGCAGATGGCGAGACAATTTTTGGTGCGCTTACATCTGCCCATCTACGTTTGCCTAATCCTGTCTTACAATACATGCTTAAATTAAACCTTGTGTCACACCCTGCCTCGTCATGCGTATGGGAAATCTCTCCCTCTTGTCCTCTTCACCGCAGCAGTGCTGCTGTCAGATGGAGCGTCTCACTGCCAAACCCTGCCAAAATGTCACACTCGGGTTCTGCTGGGCCGACGACGCGGCAGCACTGACTCACTCAGAGTGTGTGTGTGTGATTTGGCAGGTTTTTGGGTATTTATGGGGAACTGGTTGTTCCCTGCGTGTGTACGTGTGTCTCGGCAGGTTTTTAGGCGTGCTCGTTCCCTAAATGACAGAAAAACACATTTTATTCTCATTCGCGCCACTAGCTAAAGATTAGAAAACGAGACTGATTGTGCGGTTAGATTTCATCAGAACATAAAAACATTCCTCATCTTATTTCAAATGCAGCGTGTTGATCACTAAGGGTCTCGCAGTGAAGCCGCTCACCTTTATTATAATCATTTTGGCAGAATGGACGAGAACCTGATGCCCTGACGACCAGAACAGAACATTCCTGGAGCTGATCTCGAGGGAAGCCTGGTCAGGTTTGGCATTTGTTCCACCCTCGAGCTGTGAGAGGAGGTTCCGGTTGCCTGCGGCAGGGGGCGCTGTGTCTCCGGACCCAAGTGAGTTCTCACCTCACAAAAGAGTGATTAACAACAGCTGTGGAGTCACTAGGTGAGATGAGTGGCAAAAGATGGTAAGTGTGTGTGTTTTTTAGTGTACACATCTTCATCTTCATCTTCATACATGGGATTTGGTAAAGGGTTATAAAAATATGGATTAATTATAGAATTATCACTTTTACTGGCCAAAAATTGACCTGTGCTCGTTGCTAGCCTTTAAAGAGGAAGTGAATTTTTTGACTAGTGTCTCCACCTTAATTTATATCAAAGCAGAGAATATTTATCTTATATTTTAGAACAACAAGCGTCAGGGACTCTGCCATATTCGTTGTGTTTGTTGAACTGGTTTAGTGTCAGCTGTAGAGCATTTGCTCCAAAAAGTCCTCTTTTTTAAAAAATAAAATCACATGTTTTACACATAATTAACAATAAAAATAATGACATTTCTAACACTTTTCTAATGGTAGTCTAGGGTTGTCAGCGTAACAAGAATCACAGAAGAAGTTTTATTAGATTTACTGGAGGCACAGCTTTGTTTTTCACAAGAAGAGGAATCGTGTGGTTATTAAATATTTGGAAGGTTAAATTCAGCATGGTTATTGGGCTGTCTTGAACGTTTTGAAGTATGATTGAGTAACAAAACGAGAGCAAATTCGTGTATGTGCCCCAGCCAACAAAATGGCTTCCTCTTAGAAGTCTCTTAAAGTTTAAATGTCCTTAAAATTGATATTCAGGGGTCCAAGCACAAAGTGCTATGGAACACCCTTGTAATTATTCCATTATTATTATTATTATTATTAGTAGTAGTAGTAGTAGTAGTAGTAGTAGTAGTAGTAATAGTAGTATTGTTACAAACCAGATTGTTGAAGAAGCTAAAATGTTCAGGGTAAGTTGGAATGATGTGCGTCTCGGCCTTGCCCATAAAGTGTAATGATTGGCCTACAACTGGCGCTACGGCAAAGGAAAACGCTTTTTGACCCTTAGGGGCGCTAACAACGCTTCATAAATTCATGGAGTCTGATTTACTGAGACGCTAACAATATAATGTCACTATTTGAACAATAGGGGGCGCTACAAATACTGCATAAATTTGTTGTGATCGCCCTATCTAATGTGCATAATATGCAAACAAATGAATCTACAGACTTGTCCTAATGCCATAATAGAGCATTTTTGCAAAAAAAAAAAAGGCACTTTTTGCACCTTTTGCTTGGACCCTGCATGTTGCCGCTTACCGCTATATATTTTTATTCTCACAGTTTTTAATTCTTACAAGTATAGGGGAAGTTGCTTACTATCATTGTACCCCTAGAGGCTGAAATATGACACTACACGGGGTCTTGAATCGCTACAGTAAAAATGTTTCTTGTATTTAATTTACGTATCGGGTCTGGGAATATTAACACACGTTGTCTGCTAATTCCGTTCATTCCGGAAGTTTTCCTATTCGTCACAAGCTTGAGACATAAAAGCTAGCCAGGTCCAAATCATACAACTTCCCGCACCTCCCTCCCTCCCTCCCCTCCCTACCTGAACACTACAACCAAGCGGACTTGGGTGAAAGTGACACAGTAAGCGTGCACCACCTTCACCTGGCGACAGCAGCAGGGCCAGATTGATGAGGCATTCAGGTGGGAGCGCTGCTGGACGAGAGCTCCAGATGGCTCATTACTACCGACAGCAGTGAGCTTTATCTTCTGCGCAGCACAAAGGTCACGCTGCCCGATGGCTTCGGCGGCCCCGAGAGCGCTGCTCGTCTACAGCGCCGGTCCCCCCGATCTCTCAGGAGACGGGTTACAGAGTTTCAAGTGGCTCACAAACATTTCAGTGTCGGTATCATCCCTCGTTGTACGACATGATGTCTTGTAATGAATCTGACTCAGATTCTGAATCAAAAATGAAGTTTAGTGGCAAAATGCATTAAAATCTGAATCTGAAGGTTATTTCCAAGGACATTGGCACATACAAGGAATTTTACGCAGTTGTTATTTACAGAGTTTACCAAGGATATCTAATAGTGCAAAGTGTGGAGTATGAGAAGCATGACATGACTATAAAAGAGTCAGGGTAAGTCTCTGGCCTCATGAGAGAGTCAGATTTAGTGATTCTGACATAGTCACGGTCTCTACATTATCGCTTTCCATGCAAATAGTGCAAAGTTTACCGTAACCGTAAACCGTACAGTAACCGTGGGTTTTTTTTAGCTGAGTCCAGGTCATCTTAGCAAACCAACTTGGGCTGAGAAATACACATTCCCCAGTATGAATAAATTCTTGGCCAAAATATTCCTGTCTTCCCCTCTGTCTCTCTGATATTTGGTGAATATCAAGTCTCTGTCAACATTGCATTTCATTCCCAATATTCTCTCTGTCACAGGAGCGAAGAAAAGCGTAAATGAAATGAAATCTTAAAATTCTCCACCACGTCTCCTAATAGTTTTTCTATTCACCTATTGAACAGAAGAGATGCAGCTGATGACCGTCAAGGCTAGCAGCCTTCGCCGAGCGTTGTTTAAGATAATAAATCAAAATGTTCTTAAATGCTTTTTAACTTGCGGAAAAACTGAGGTTTGAGGTATTGATATTTTAGACAGAAAGCGCGCGTGCTACCTTTTTTTAACTTTTTTTAAATTTTCCTTTGGAGAAATATGAAGAATCGTTCAGGCCTTGCTATCCTTCCTCACTTTAAGGAAGATCTTGGGGAAATATTGGACTCCACTTTCTGAAGCACAAAATGGGAAAAGATCAGCGTATGAAGATCGTGAAAGTGATTGATTATTTGTCTTTGTGAACACAGCACAGCAAACAGTGCACCACAACGCAATGTGACCTCTGCATTTAACCCATCCGTGAAGCAGCAGTGGGCAGCTAACAAGCGCCCGGGGACAGTACCTTGCTCATGAGTTCCTCAGTGGTAACTTTACCGGCCCTGGATTCAAACCTGCGATCTTCTGATTATGTGGTGAACACCCTATATATATAGATATAGATATAGATAGATATAGATAGATGTGTATATATATATATATACATATGTGTGTGTGTGTGTGTGTGTGTGTATATATATCTATATATATC
>JAVGVS010002846.1:0-10578 GCA_032718565.1 Distichodus sexfasciatus
CTCAACTCAGAAGAGGAGCTGGAGGAGTTTGATCTGAATAAATATGGCAGATCACATGAATGTCTTATGAGACTGCTGCCAGTGGTCAGAGCTTCCAGAAAGGTTGGGTAAGTTTTTAAACAATAAATATATTACTGCATTGGTTTGATTTGAATTATTAAATTATTCTTCCTTTTCATCCATAGCAGAATGACGTTTTTGCTATTGGTGACCTTCATTTACAATATTTAAAATGTCATGTATTGCTTTTTTTTTACTTTAAAAAATCCTTCCCTATCACTAGCAGATTGTTAGGGAAGGATTTTGTAGATTTTTTAAAGTAAAAAAAACAAACAAACATCACATTTTAAATATTGTAAATCTGTTTAGGTTGGAACGCTGCAGAATCACAAAGGAAGGTTGTGCTGCCCTGACTTCATCTCTGATATCAAACCCCTCACTCTTGAGAGAACTGAATCTGAACTACAGTAAACTGGGGGACTCAGGAGTGAAGCTGCTCTCTGATCTACTGAAGGATCCACACTGTAAACTGGAGAAACTACAGTGCGTTATTGATTTTCTGTCTATTGTGTATATGTACTATGGTAACATCACAGTCCAAAACAATACAATATAAAATTATTGACAATGAACTTATAATTGACATTTAACCAATTATCTAAAAATTAATCTCAGGAACAGAAACTTGCTTGCTTTCAGTGTTACTACTACATTGCTAAAAACAACTCTAAAGTTTATTTTAACTACAATAACAATACAACTTTAATTCCAACAATTTAATGGGTGCATAAAATAAACAGAGCTGAACTTCACTGTTGGAATTGTATATAGATTTAATCTGTGTATAGATTTAGTTTTTTGTGTGCTTTTTACAGGTTGCAAAGCTGCAGTATTACAGAGGAAGGTTGTGCTGCTCTGACTTCAGCTCTGATATCAAACCCCTCACACCTGAGAGAACTGAATCTGAACTACAGTAAACCAGGAGACTCAGGAGTGAAGCTGCTCTCTGATCTACTGAAGGATCCATACTTGAAACTGGAGAAACTACAGTGAGTTACTGATTCACTATTTGCATTTATCAACCAACCGCTTGCATTTACAGTACATGATGCAGAATATTGTTGTAGGTTAACAATAGTATGTATAGGAAATGTTATGTGGAGAAACAGAGATAACGTTCACTTTAGCTAGGTTGGTCACATTACAAAGTAGACCTACATAATAAATTGAACTAAAATTTAAATTTATTACATATAATGATTTAAAATACATAAATAATAAATGTGTGGATAAAAAGAAAGCAATTTAAAGTCACAGTTGCAGCATCTTATAACAACTTTCTTTCCTTTCCATGCAGTTTGAATAACATAACTGTTTCCTCCTAGGTTCGCATTCTGTATTTTAATAGTATGTAGGTATTGTAGGTAACACAATTTGGATTTAAAAAAATAATGAAATAAGTCTTCAGTTTGCGATGAAATCACTGGCGAAAACATGCAGTCTTTTCACTTCACATATCTTCCGACTCACAGTGTACTACTACACTTTTACAGTTGAAAATGAGATCTCACTGCAATACTGTAGGTTAAATCTTTTGTTCTCAGTGTCTTGTGTTTTATACAGGCTGGAACACTGCAGTTTTACAGAGGAAGGTTGTGCTGCTCTGACTTCAGCTCTGATATCAAACCCCTCACACCTGAGAGAACTGAATCTGAACAGGAATAAACCAGGAGACTCAGGAGTGAAGCTGCTCTCTGATCTACTGAAGGATCCACACTGTAAACTGAAAAAACTACAGTAAGATATGTCTCTGTGTTTATATAGAATAAACAATTTAACACAAAAGCCTTGAGGTAAACATGTAAGCATACCATAAAACTACGTAGCAATAATATGTAAAATACTACATACTGATAAGTTAAACTACATCCACAGTTAACCTATTTTTGCAAAAGCTGTTTACAAACCTATGGTTTAAGTTCAAGTTGAGTGTGAGTTTTTCCCCTGCTGTCTGCAGGTTGGAATGCTGTACTATTACAGAAGAAGGTTGTGGTACTCTGACTACAGCTTTGATGTCGAATCCCCCACACCTGAGAGAGCTGAATCTCAACTACAATAAACCAGGAGACTCAGGAGTAAAGTGGCTCTCTGATTTACTCAATGATCCTCGTTGTAAAATGGAAAACCTACAGTAAGTTACTAATTTACTACTTCTTTGTATTTATCCCCATCATCGTGCACATGCACGCAGAAGAACTGTGTGGCAGCCTGGTTCACTTCAACAATGGCGTGTAAAAAACATATCCTTCTCATATGTGAAACACCCAGTTACTATTTTATGAAAGCAGGATGTGACATTTCTATGGTTTGAGGGTGAGAATCACAGATATTTAACTGTTTATCATTTAGGATTACATTACTCTAGGTTTTTTCATTGTACAACTAATTCTCTTCCTGTATCTGTCTGAGACTTGTTTGTGTGCATATGTCCAATTTCTCCAAGGTAAAAGGAAATATTCAAGCTATAATCTAACAAAGTGCATGGGACATATTCTTTTCTAGCACCACTACTGTCGACTGCTTGTACAGAGATATGAGCACAAACATGCACACTAACTCCATTTTACACCAAAAACATCAAACCGTACACATATAATACCATTGCAAACCATACATGATCTCTGCTGCAACACTAAGGCTCAAACCTACAGCATGAATTATAGCATTATTTAAGATGAAATACTTTTGTGTGTATGTTTGTGTAACTTTTCAGTATGTTGTGTCTTTTTACAGGCTGGAACACTGCAGTATTACAGAGGAAGGTTGTTTTGCTCTGACTTCAGCTCTGATATCAAACCCCTCACACCTGAGAGAACTGAATCTGAACTACAATAAAGCAGGAGACTCAGGAGTGAAGCTGCTCTCTGATGTACTGAAGAATCCACACTGTAAACTGGAGAAACTACAGTGAGTTTCTGGTTTACTCTCTCTTTGCAGCTATGTAGTGGGACGATTAAAAGATAGAAGTACAACTATTTAAATAGTTTCTATGTTAGTGATGTAATATGAAAATGTCCAATGAAATAATATAGACAAAACTAACGTAAATTAAAGCGATACTTTTTGTTTATATTTACATGTAATTTAAGACCGCAAGCCTCTTGAGTGTTAAGCAGTAACTGTGATGAGTTTTTCCTCCATTTCCATGCAGGCTGGAACACTGTAATATTACAGAGGAAGGCTGTGCTGCACTGACTTCGGCTCTGATATCAAACCCCTTACACATCAGTGCGCTGAATTTGGGCTACAATAAACCAGGAGACTCAGGAGTGAAGCTGCTCTGTGATTTACTGAAGGATCCACACTGTAAACTGCAGAAACTACAGTGAGTTACTGAATTTTGATCTCTTTAAGTGTTTGTCTTCCAACAGCTTGCACACACAGTGATATGCAAAAGTTTGGGTTGTCTTGGTTAAGAGCTAAGAGTCGCTGAATTTTGTGGATAGGACACAGGAAAGCTTTTCTTCTGCTGACTATCATGAAGGTCATATGTTCGAGGAAGAGTGCAACACCACTCCAGAGTATGCTAGATCTACCTGAAAAATTTCATGTTCCTTTATAGCAATGAGACAGGAAGCTCTTTTAGAAAGTTTGCTTCATCTTCCAAACATCAACTAAACGCCTCCATTCTTGTTAACTGAAATTTCTTAATAACATCACAAACTGAGGAAACACAAGTGCATAGTCTACACTGTTCTACTGGGGGAACATCTAGATTCAGGCACTTATTATTAATTATTATAAGATTGTGTAAATTAATTTTGTAAAAAATTGTACAGTAGCAAAATTAACAATGACAATAGATGGGACTCATGGTTACGTACATTTTCAGCAGCTTTGAAAAGTGCATCATCTGGTCGCCCTACCAATAAACCACTGCTTAATGAGCTAATTAAGACCTGGAACTTTTGGCAGAATAGTTACACGAGAACTCACATGTTTTGCAGTGACTAAATTTTGCTTGGTGTTTTTCCTTTTCTTCACTGTATAATTGTACAAAATACTGTGGTTTGTCCTTTTACAGGCTGGAACACTGCAGTATTACCCAGAAAAATTCTGCTGCTCTGATTTCATCTCTGATATCAAATCCCTCACATCTGCAAGAGCTGAATTTGAACGACAATAAAGCAGAAGACTCAGGCATGAAGCTGCTGTCTGGACTACTGAAGGATCCACACTGTAAACTGGAGAAACTACAGTCAGTCACTGACTTACTGTATTTTTTGTAGTCATATAAAGTAACAATTACAATTGTTAAAAAAAAAAAAAAAAGGCAAATCTACATTTCATGATGCAAAAATGCTTCTTTTGAGCAGTTTTTCTCCTTTCTACAGGTTGGAACGCTGCAGTATTACAGAAGAAGGTTGTACTGCTCTGACTTCAGCTCTGATATCAAACCCCTCACATCTGAGAGAACTGAATCTGAACTACAATAAACCAGGAGACTCAAGCGTGAAGCTGCTCTCTGATCTACTGAAGGATCCACACTGTAAACTGGAGAAACTACAGTGAGTTACTGATTGACTGGCTATTGTCATTTATCATTTTGCTTAAACAAGATGAAGAACTTTGTGGTATCTGTGTATTTTATTCAGTTCAACAAGGGTATATAAAGACAGAACCTACTGTCAAAAATGCCCCCAGTTGCAGTAAAATACAAGAGTTTTCTGCTCATATTTGATCCGTCCAGTTATTAATGTATGAGGACGATTTGTGACCTTTTAGCTTGGGGTGAAGAATTCAAAACATTCACAAACCATCAATGAATTAATTCTCTTGTGTTTTAGTCTTTGCATTTAAGATGAAACTCCCCTGTTTTCTTTTTGCACAACTATTAATGAATACACCTTTGTGTAAGTGCTGTATATATGAGGGGGCACAGGAAATTTCTCAAGCACATTTAGCTCAGATCATTTAAATCACAGACTTAAATTTGTCCTCTGTTTCTTTCACTGCTCCACTGACTGTACATTGAAACCCTTATATTTGTGAGTGACTTTGAGTGTTTTTATTAGGGTTGCATCGATACCGATACCAGTATCGGGTATCGGGCCGATACTTCATTAATATACTCGTACTCGTACTCATAAATAATTGGCGATACCACGCACAGATACCACTCAATGGTATTTCACTACAACAAACGTCGTAGTCGGCAGATGTAATTTGTTGTCCTACCTGACTTCAATGTCTAGGGGGAGAGAACGATCCAGAAACTTAGGTTCAGAGTCCTGCCCACAAGCTCGTGTGAAATCCAGGGCTCCAGATGGCGACTACAATGTTCGCCAGTGCGACTGGATTTTTATTTTCCAACTAGTTTGTTCTTTCCAGTCGCCAATGGCAACTGTCTCTCTCAATCCATGGGGAATTGTTTTTAAAGAAGCAAGAAACGGCTTTTAATTATGCGCAGATAGTCTCAGCCCCAGCGTTTCCCACAACGCTTTATAGTTAAGGTGGTCGTTGTGACTACGTCGCCTGCGGGGAAAATAAATAAGCATAAAAATCCTGCTATATCCATAGACAGTAAAAGAAGACCGCGTTACGATGGAGCTGAATAGCGGCATCTAAACTTCCCAACTCAAAAGAAGATGCTACAATGTTCATATGAAATAGGACCGAACGCGGAAGTTCCCGACGCTTTTTGTAACTTAGCAACAACAAGTGCCGAGAAAGTGCTTTGGAAGTGAGGTTTTGATCCAGTCTCAGCGCAAAAAAAGCCTTTGATGGACAATTTTTTTTTTTTTTTTTTTTTTTTTACCACAGCGCTCAGAGTGCTTCAAGTTGAAATCGTTCAGCTTCTAGAACAGCGCTTTGCTCGTCAACATCACTTCTCTCTTGCTAGCCAATCAAAATCGAGGAAGTTAGTCATAATGTAAAAACAAGCCAGACTCCTAACTGCTTTCTTTTATCTGAATGTGTCAACAGAGTAAGTTTTGCTGACTTTTAAGTTGCCTGTGTTAACTATGCAGTACATTTCATTTCATTTATCTGCTTATATTTACATTTTGTCTAATGTGATGACACTTTTTTGTTACTAACAGAAAGATCTGTTTATTTTTGGCATGGAATAGCCTTGTGTTAATGATTTGATATTTAGCCTTATTATAATCTCCAAAGGAGAAAATAAAATCTGCCTCCCAATTAATTACATCTAAAAATCTATATATATCGGTACTCGGTATCGGCAAGTACACAAATAAAAATACTCGTACTCGTATTGCTTTGTAAAGAAGTGGTATCGGTGCATCCCTAGTTTTTATCATGTGTCTGTATTTGTGAATGAAACCTTTGTGCGTGTATTCGCATGAATGCTTATTTGTACAGGCTGGAACACTGCAGTATTACAGAGGAAGGTTGTGCTGCTCTGACTTCAGCTCTGATATCAAACCCCTCACACCTGAGAGAACTGAATCTGAGCTACAATGAACCAGGAGACTCAGGAGTGAAGCTGCTCTCTGATCTATTGAAGGATCCATACTGTAAACTGGAAAAACTACAGTGAGTTGCTAAATATAATCATTCAATCATTATCTGAACCACATAATTCCAACCGGGGTCGCAGTGGGGGACCAGAGCCTATCCTGGGAGCTATAGGCGCAAGGTGGGGACCAACCCTGGGCAGGCGGCAACACACTGCAGGGCACACACTCTCACACTCACAGTCACACCATACAGGGCCAATTTAAGAGTCACCAGTTAACCTATATAGCATGCTTTTGGACTGTGGGAGGAAACCGGAGCACCCGAAGGAAACCCCCACAAACATGGGGAGAGCATGCAAACTCCACACAGAAAAGGCCCTACAGCCGACCTGGAGATCGAACACAGGACCTTCTCGCTGTGAGACGGCAGCACTAATCACTGAGCCAACAAGCCGACCAGTTGCTGATTATTTCTCTTTGTATTTATAATTTTGCATCTTGCAGATACATGCTGAAGAACTTTGTGTAAGAACCAACCTTTCTTTCTGTAGCTGTGAACCATTGGTTATTTTTAATGAGTGTCAGATGTGACCTTTTTGGTCTGGTTTACGATGAAAGTTTTTGATGGATCATCGTTTCTCTCCCAGGCTGTGTTGGTGTATTCTGACAGATAAAAGCTGTGCAGTTCTGGCCTCTGCTCTCAGCTCAAACTCCACAAGTCTGAGAGCTCTGGAGCTAAGTGGCAATGAGCTGGAGGATTCAGGAGTGAAGCTGCTGTCTGCTGGACTGAAGATTCCCAACTGTACACTGGAAATACTGAGGTCAAATCATCATCATTAGTACTGTGAAGACACACAAATATTGTACAAACACACTCACATTGAGGCTTACACACTATTTTGCCATGAAATCAAAATACAAGATGCATATTTTTTTATTTCTGCATTTTATTCTGACTATACTGATATGTACTGACTAGTTCATTGTTTTGTTAAAACACATTAAATCAAATATAAATATTGATATGAGTTCTTTGCAGAAAAGCAAATGTCAGATCATGGACATTTAATAGAACTCTTTGTAGTTATAATGACTAAAGATTAAGGTTTTAAGTGATTTATTTAGTAATAATAAATGGAGACAGACAGCTAAATTCATTATTATGAAGTACTATGAAGTAATGATGCAACACAATAATGCCTTTAGTATGATATACATGGACATCCTCATGCTGTGAATCGAATCTGTTGAGCTGTGAGCGTGAGATTTTTTCCCCCTTTTTTCTGCAGGCTAGAACATTGCAGTATTACAGAGGAAGGTTTTGTTGCTTTGTGTTCAGCCCTGAAATCAAACCCCTCACACCTGAGAGAGCTGAATCTGAACTGGAATGAACCAGGAGACTCAGGGGTGAAGCTGCTCTCTGATCTACTGAAGGATCCACACTGTAAACTGGACACCGTATTGTGAGTTATTGATTTACTTTTTATGGAGAATCTTGTAATAGTTAACTCTGTAATATATTAAAATAATGAATTTCTGCTGACAGTGTGAGACCTGTTGAGCGTAAGTTTTGAATGATGACTGATCATTCTAATATATTTCTTCTTCAATTTTCTCTTTCAGATATAATTAAAATTCCTCACATTCAACGAAACGATAGCAGTTAGCAGTTTCTTTCTTGTTTGCATCATTTTTTACTTTAAAATATGAATGTGAGTATTTGGTGGGTTATTTTTGGTAACCAATAAAGACACAAACACATCCTCTGTGGGAGTTTTACACAGTTTCAAGTCTGACAGTATTATAATCTACTGAACGTAAGGCCAAGAGAACAAAATAGGAGGTGATTACAGGTTTAACAATTTGACTGTTAAAATGTATACATAAAAATATTTTGACTGTTAATGGGCTATTGTATTTTGTGTGTATGTGTCCTGTATGTTGTTTTTGAATGGGCGTGTAAAATGATGTGTATTATGTATATAGTGGTGCCAAACGCTCCATGAAGCTTCATCTGGATATCGCTACCTCTTATAAGTCTTACTGTTTTGCGCAAATGTAAAATACTCCCCTGATTATTTTACAGTCCGACTCTGAGCTGACGGGATTTACGGTGAAGTTCAACGATATGTTGGCATCTAACTCGCAGAAAATATTCAACAGGGATCCAATTAATGTGGACCGCGAAACTTTCTTGGATGTGACCGAAAGCACACACTGCTTGTTAAGAACAACAAAATACCCGATGTTATCATATGGTTTGACGTGATTTTAGTGTATAAGATAAAGTCTGTTTCACAGTACCTGCATTTGGTCGTATCTGCAACACGACCTAATGTAGTATCAGCAGTACGACTAGAGTTTAGTTGAAATATAAGACAATACAGATGTGACGTCTGAACCTGCTGATACCTTCCGCGGCCACCAGATGGGGACAAAGTATTGCTTCTCTTAAATTAATCTTATTACTGTATTCAAGGTTCAGTTTTAATACTTGTAATTGCAACTTCGACTGCTACTGTTCCTCTCTTAGCTCTGTCGTCTTCCACATTGTTCGAGTTCAAGCCCAGTTTCAGCCACCTTACAATGTGATATTAAAACCGATCAGCATTTAAAAAGAAAGTGACGTCAAGCATTTCGAGTCAACATCGTGTCAAATCCCTGTCCTTTTATTTAATCTCTTATTTTGCATTAATCTCATATTTTTTGCTGAGATTAATCAACCATCAAAGCTTGGTGTAAACATGGCTTTCTGTTATATGTGCTGTACAATTGGTTTGATGTCATCAGGTCACATGGGTTAGGAGCGTAATGGATTTATATGCATTTTAAGGTATTTTATCAATATTAAACATTATGAAATATAATTTTGAAAAACCAAGCCTTGTGACATATGTAGGACAGTAGTCCCCATGCTGTACGATTGGTTTGATGTCATCAGGTCACGTGGTTTAGGAGCGTAATGGGTATGTATTTTGAATGTTAAATAAAAAACTTAAAAACTTATCAACCGTGTTATGCTTAAACATTAAGACTTAAGTCATCATTATTCGTGTTGGAGTAGCTCCATTTTACACGCTATCATTAAGCGTTAGTTAGTTAGTTAGTAGACAAGGCTAGCAGTGGACTGGGCGAGCAAATCCACAGAAAGTGATTTCACTGGCCATACTGCACACAGTAACGGCAATATTACTGATTACTGCTGTCTAAAGGCTCGCACAACTTCACTGCAAACTTTCAATTATAGCTAAAAAAAACCGTTTACATACCTCAATATGCTTCCGTAGATTAGACTGGGAGTTTTTGTATGCTGTAATAGTTAGTTTTAGGGCAAACATGGCACACACTTGAAACGAAACAAATTTTTAATCTTTTCTGTAAACTTAAAAATCGCCTCTAAATATGGCCATGGGTGCAGGCGT
This sequence comes from Distichodus sexfasciatus, assembly GCA_032718565.1. Lineage (NCBI taxonomy): Eukaryota > Metazoa > Chordata > Actinopteri > Characiformes > Distichodontidae > Distichodus > Distichodus sexfasciatus. The sequence continues at coordinate 9,905 of JAVGVS010002846.1, forward strand.
GACGTAACACTGCTGGTGATTTCTGATAGGCTGTCATCTGCTAACAGACCAATCACGTTTTAGGAAAGTAAGTAAACCACACCCACTTTCACAACTGAAGGTAACGGGTAACGGGAACCCGCATAGAAATGTAACGAAGTGAAAAGTATGGTATTTGTCTTTCAAATGTAGTGAAGTGAAAGTTGAAAGTTTCCCCCAAAAAACTACTCAAGTGAAATACAGATACTCAAAAACTGTACTCAAGTACTTAGTTACTGTCCACCCCTGGACTTGGTAACAGTCAGAAAATCCTTAGAATGTGATTCCACACAAAGTGCAAATACGATCAAAATCAGTGGTTTCAAACACCACAGTAAATAATTCTTTTTATAGAAAATAACCTCTTTTAAAACAATGATCAGACAAAAAAAACAACAACAACTCAGATGACGGTAGTCCAAAGTCAACCATTTATATCCAAACAGCAACTGCAAATAAAATCAAAGTCTTTGCTTGAATTTTAACAGTGATTTTTATACCATCAGTTCTCGCTTAAAACAGTAGTTTATGTGCAAAATGTGATGGGGAACAAATCAACTAAATAAACATCTCTTTAAAAAGGGCAGCACTGATCTACAACAGCAGTCCAGAAAAAGAGTTTCCCAGTCGTGCAGCTCAAGTATCCTTCTAATAAC
>JAVGVS010002847.1:0-10577 GCA_032718565.1 Distichodus sexfasciatus
TCTTAGTTTTGTTTGTTTATACCAAATTTCAGCAAAATCAGACTAACAACTCTTGAGATAAAGCATTTAGCATTTATAGCGCCCCCTATTGTTCAGTTGGAGCGATTGATGCTAGCTGGGGCAAAACATACCAAAGATACAGCTCCTTAAGCAAAAATAAGCAACGCTCAACTGCAATTGATTACCTAATTCAAGCCACAGCTTTGTGAAATCCCAAAAAAGCTTCATGTTATGATATCAGACTAAGTCTGCAGATTCATTTGACACCTGACTTGCCTTAATCAGCTAATTAGCCTAAGAGGATTTAGCAAAAGTTGGTTTTGTATATTATATAAATTAGCTCAAAATCTCAAAATGGGAAGTTCACAGTCCCAATTAGAAAGTTGGCCATTAAATAGTCAGTGTAAAATTGGGAAGCTGAGCAAAATTTTAAGGAAAATAATTTTAACTTTTGTACATTAGACCCTAATCATCCTCCAACCTTACCACATGGTGACTTCCTAATTTATTCTGAATAAAGTAGAGGTCAACCGATATACAGTACGTTTTTCAGGGCTGATATCGATACCAATCATTGCTGGCTAACAGGCCCGATAACCCATATTTGGAACTGATAAACTGATATTTGGTTCAGCTGAAACTCTCCCCTCTTCTTCTTCCCAGAGCTTCACTTGTGTGTGAGTGTGGTGTGAGTGACAACAAGGCTCCAGCGTTGATTAGCTACTACTTGTGTGACATATTGAATATTGTCCATATGAAACTGAAACATGGAAATAAAATGTTGAGGAAGTGCATTTTAACTTTAGGAAAAATGCACCTTCCACTATGATAAACATATCCACCTTTGCAAACCCAGACAGCGCAATTAGCTAGACGAATGCCGAACACGACTTTAAATTAGGAGAATATCTCAATGCTGTGTTCTTCATCACTTAACTTATTATCCCTGTTTGCAGCTTCTACAACTCGCTTTTAAAAAATGTTGCATTGGAAAAACTGTATATATCTTCTAACAAACAGGAAAATGAACACACTGCTGGTTGTACATTATATTTAGCATGCAGTGGTTTATACAGCGAGCCTTTGTCCTGATGTGAATGAGAAATGTACATTTCCAAATTAGAAAACAACACCGTTCTGACTGGCTGATTAAATTGATAATTGTGTCTATATAATGCAGATTGTGTCTATGCATGTCCATGGTGATTTGCAAAATATAGTCTAATAATTACGCTCAGCCCACAGCAGTCGGCGCAAGCAGGGCTAAGAACCAGGTGCAGAGTTATCAAAAACCACTTTTAGGTGCTCAAAAAGAAGGGCCAGGAAAAATAGTCAGGTAGAGACAATCAATCAACATCACATCAAGGATACTCCAAAAATCAAAAACATGTTGCAAAAAATCCAGAGCCAAAAATGCAGAAGTATAGTCGCAAGCTGCAACAAGTGGGGTCCAAGCACAAAGCAAAAAAAAGCAGCTGAAGCAGTGTTGAAGAAAGGAGTCGGTGAATTAAAATATCAAATAAAAGTTCTCTGTTATGACATCAGGCCAAGATCACAGATTTATCCGACACCTCATTGTTATAATCAGCCAAACATCTGTTTTGCATATTATGCAAATTAAGTCTAAATCTGATAAGGTAGAAGTCCATAGTCTCAAATAGATCATTTTAGCTTAAGGCAAAGAGGAGCTAAAGCAAGAACTTCCACTGTAGGCCACACGGTTTGAGAGTTAAAGTCTAAAACATGTTTGCCTTCATTATAGCACCACCAACAGGCTGGTCATTACTAGGGTTTGAAGTCAAAAACCGGTTATCGATTCTTCTTAACGATTCTCTCATTTCTCATTCTCAGCACGTTTTCTGCTTTTGCCCGAATTGTGCTTCGCGGTACATTAGAGTCACACTCTCTGTGACTTAACCTTTAATGACATTTTTTACAATGTAAACACATGCTGCGTTTGTTAGCGCTCACGACTCTCAAAGGGAAGTTCAACATTCACAAAAACCTTCCATTTCAGTTAAATCTTCCCATTTATTACAGACAAAACTTATATTTTAGCTGTTAAATAACAACAACCAGCGTTCTACTCACAGTACAGACATTTAGTCAGTCAGTCAGTCATTATCTGAACCGCCTAATCCCAACTGGGGTCGCGGGGGGACCGGAGCCTATCCCAGGAACTTTCAGGCGCAAGGCGGGGAACAACCTTGGGCACGCGCCACACGTACACTCACACACACATTCACACCTTACGTGGCCAATTTAGAGTCACCAATTAACCTATATTGCATACCTTTGGACTGTGGGAGAAAACCGGAGCACCAGGAAGAAACCATGCAAACTCCACACAGAAAGGCCCTACGGCCGTCCCCGGGGTTCGAACCCAGGACCTTCTCTCTGTGAGGCGGCAGTGCTAACCATTACGCCACCGTGCTGCCCTACAAACATTTACTTGATATTTATTTATTCCCGATGCGCATTCACAGCGCTATTGTGCCTTGGCTATCATATGGAACGCCCTCATGGCAAAAATGTACTCTTCCTGAAATGAGTCAAAAATGAGTTATAGGCCAAAATGTATCCAAATGCTCAAAAATTACCAAAACTTCAGTATTTCTTCATTTTCTATTAATCAGAAAATATTCCATTCCATTCTATAATGTTAGAGAGTAAAAAATAAATATAGAAAAATGCATTATTTGTCATCAAATCATTTTATTCTATATCCAGATGGATTCCAAATGGATAAAGAAGTGTTTCCACCTGCACTAACCTTATTGTTCTTCATAAACTAAACCATAGAATGTCTCTGAATAATAACAACTCTGATTATCACTATGAATGTGTTGATGTTCACAGTCTTGTGCAGACATCATTTTGGGAAAAATAAAATGGTTGAATTTGGTGCAGAAAACTGTGTAGAACTACTTTCTTCACACTCAAAACACTACTCAGGAATCAATAAGAGAACTGATAAGGAATTGAAAAAAATCAACAATGACATTAATATTGATAAAATCGTATCAATTTCCACCCCTAGACACTATGCTTCACTGTATGCCGAGATGCACGCCATCCCTAATTATCCAGCAAGATTCAGCCTTGTGCTCCTCACGCTTTAGGAAGCACAATCTGTTTTGTCAGAGAAAAATATGAGGAAAGTAAAAAGCGCAACAGTTACAAGAGGGTTCCAGAGCCTTTCTGCTTAGATTGGTTAAAATTCAGTAACAAAAACATGTAGAAAAATTAAGAGCCAAAAACAGAGAAAAAAACTGATCAAACCTTGAGCTTGTCAAACATCAGCAGATCCAGCAGCAAAGGATGCTCAGCAAACAGGTAAGAGTTAAACTGAAACACTAAGGAAAGTTCCACACAGGAAGTAATCAGTGAGTATTCAGGTGAAGGAGATCTAGTCCTGAGTGCTTCTGAAGATCTGCAAAGGCTTTCCGGAATGGAGTCAGCAAAGAGGGGAGTTGGAAAACCCGAGATGGATTCCTGTTCAACTTGTTAGTGTGCTTGAAACTAGATGTAATTTAGTCACTTTTATACTTAACCCTTATATCCCTGAGAGAATCTGAAGCATTACTATATACATTTGTTTTTAGGTTTATTCTAGTGTGTGGAAGTTCTCCACATGCTTTATGTTGTTGTGTTCAGGACGTCCTGCACTACTCAGATTCATCATAGTTTGATGTGTAAATGTTGAAATCAGCACATTTCTGATGAAAACTGACTTTTGCCTGTAGAAATGTTTACTTTATTTATGTTTATGTAGTATAAAAGTGCTGAAACTGTAGATAGAGTCTGTTTTATTGACTTGCAGAGTTGTTATTATGCAGAGACCTTCTCTGATATCCTAGTGTGAAGATTAATAAGGCTGGTGGAAACACTTCTTTATCCATTTGATAAAGACATTTGGTAAAATTTTTCTCTATATTCATTTTTTTCCTATTGATTACTCTTTAACATTATAAAATGGAAATACTTATTTATATATTTTCTGATCAGTTGAAAATGAAGAAATACTAATGTTTTGGTAAATTCTGAGCCGATTTGGATTCATTTTGGGCTATAAAATGAGCTGCTTTTGGCATTTCTGGAAAAGAGCTATATTTTCCACAATCCCCCATGTGCCACTCGGATCCACGTCACAATAATGCGATGAGAAAAGACAGGACCTTGCTCATGGGGTTTCAGTGGTACCTAACCCTAACCCTAACTCTAACCTTCCAATTATTGAGTTAACTCCCTAACCGTTACACTAGCCACTACCCCTTCTGAGAAAGTCGTTAACGTTCTGAAAAAGCCATTTTAGCAATTAAGAATAACTGAAACAAGACTTTAAATGAGAAGATCTCAATGTTCCCTTCTCCACCACAATAAACTAACTGACTTTCTCTCTTCGCAGCATCTACATCTCGCTTTTTTCACTATTTCAAACAAAAACTGAGTATAATTACGTTCGGCCAACGGCGAGGATGACGAAGGCGGGGAAGAGATTCCATCTCACCTTGAAGTCACCTCCCTCTCTCTCTCGAGAAGGACGAAGCAGTCGGAGCTTAATCAGCCGATCATAAGGACAGATAAAAGAGAGAGAGGGAGAGCTGATTTCATTAGGGAAGAGAAGAACTCTCCAAACTTCCTGTCTGGGGAGGGATGGAGTGAGACAAAGAGAAGAGGAAGAGAGAGAGCGAGAGAGATTACAGCTGAGATGCACTGACCTGATAATGAGGGCAAAGAGGATGCAGATAGCAGAGAGAGAGAGAGACAGAGACAGAGAGCAAAATAGAGAGACTGAAGGAGATACAGTAATAATTAGCGATGCACGATATGGGAAATATGGGCCAATACCAATATCCAATATTTTTCATACTTATAAATATTCATACCGATAAAAAAGCAAGGCAGGGTTGAGTGCATAAAGACAAGATATTTTGCTGTCCAAAGTTCCACTGCACGCTCAGAATTTCGGTACAAAAATAACACCATAACTCTTGACATTTTCTAACACGGCTCCAAGTCAAGCGAGCATGAAAGCAGAGTGGAGTGAAGGCAGAGCATTTCCAGGGTAGTGCACAACATTTTAAGAAAAAGTCATTTCCCACCCTATGTAGTGTACCAAGTCAAATAGGACACGTTGGACTCTCCATGTGCACTACCTAGTGTGTAGAGGGCCATTACAACCCCGGCAATTTCCTGAGATGCATGCTACCACATAGAAAAGTATGATAAGAGCGCCTTACCTACCATGCTATTAAGTGCAGTAGTACACAGCTTGGGACACGGCCCATGTGTGAGCTCACATTCAGTGAGGCAAACACGCAATTTAGTTAATGTAAAAAATATTTGACTTGAGCGCGTAAAGATAAGCGATTTTGCTGGTGAATGTTCAGAATTTTAGCACAAAATAATACCATACATCTTAAGACAGAAGGTGCAGGCCGTATACAATCCCACCTCAGACTTTGGACAGGCCTGACACAAGCACTAACTTTGCAGCGTGCAATAAATGCGTCATCAAATATTGGTTGGAAATATCGGGCAAATCTAAGTATTGGTCTGATGTCGATGATTTTAAAGCAATTATCGGCCGATTCTGATATCATCATGCATCCCTAGTAATAATATTTAGGGCCCAAACTGTGTATCAACAGCAGCACTGGGTAAGTAGCTGCTTTATCACCTACACATCAACTCAAACCAAACCCAGACACACTGCATTTCATCTCTAATTCCACACATTTCCATGCTGCATAGGAACTAGGGCTGCAACTAAAGTTTATTTTGTTAATTGATTAATCTGCTGATTATTTTTAAATTAACTGATTATTAAAAATTGGATAAAAAGAAAAATATATATATATATATATTTCCGGCATTTTTAATAAACCAAACTCTGTTTCAATTTTTCTATATATTTTTTACTCTCTAACATTAAAAAATGAAAAAAAAAAAAACATTTCTGATTAATTGAAAATGAAGAAAATAAATGTGATCAGATGTTGCAGCCCTAAGTGGAACCCTATCATCAATAAACATTACGTAAAGTTCACTGTGTAGATTCATTTGCTTTTTAAAGAGTCACCAACGACATAATGGACTGGATTCCTGAACATGGATTAAGCTTAGTCTTGGTCTAAGTTGCAGAACCAATGAAGATTTTCCACTGAAGGCCAGTTTCCCAAACAATGATTAAACCTACACTTGGACTAGCTTTGGGCCAATTTCCCAGTCGAGGATTAAGCCTAGTCCTAGACTAGCTCTGAGTTTGAACGGTAAATCTCCATTGGTACTACAACTGAGTCCCAAGGCTAGGCTTAATCCATGAGCACGAAACCAGCCCTTTGAGATTGAATGCTGAATCTCTATCGATTTTGGAGTTTAGTCCAAGACTAGGTTTTTTATCCATGTTCAAGAAACCAGCCCTGAAAGACAAAGTTAGTCTAGGCCTAGGCTTAATCTTAAATGACTGGGAAATTGGCCCAATAAAACATTTCAGCAACGTTCCACGATGTTCAACCTGCTGACCTGTCCCCCGAGCGTAACGGATCGTCTGTTTAACCTGTACAAAAAGGTGGAATCCAAATCCCCAGAAGCGCTTTAGTAATAATCCCATTAGCTTTACAGCCGGAGCAAAGCCGAAACTGGCTCTCGCCTCCTCAAACAGCTGCAATTAAAACCCGAGTTTCATCCTCACTGGAAGGTTGCCCTCCCACCCACTCGCAAAGTCCACATTAATAACGCCAAACCTGAAATATTGATTAGTAAATTACAGTGTTGAAGACTGCTTTTGAGAATGCTTTGGAAGTCGAGGATTTTACTGCAGTTAAATATTTTAATGTTAAATTGCTTTCCCTTCCTACCTCGTTGTGTTGTTACTAGGAATGCACAATAATATCGGAATCATATGGGAATCGGCCGATAGTTACTTTTTTAAGTTAGCAGCATCTGACCAATGCTTAGTTTCCCCCAGTATTTCCAGATATTTGATGATGCATTTATTGCACGCCGCAAAGGTAGCGCTTGTGTCAGGCATGTCCAGAGTCTGAGGTGGGATTGTATACGGCCTGCACCTTCTGTCTTAAAATGTATGGTGTTATTTTGTGCCAAAATTCTGAACACGCAGTGGAACGTTCACCAGCAAAATCTCTTTTACGCACTCAAATTTTCTAACTAAGGAGATTGTGTGTTTGTCTCACTTACCTCATGAATGTCGGCTCATACATGGGTTCCGTCTTGAGCCGTATACTACTGCACTTAATAGTACGGTAGGTAAGGTGCTCTTATCATACTTTTCTATGTGGTAGTATGCATCTCAGGAAATAGCCAGGGTTGTAGCTTAATGGTTCTCTACACACTAGGTAGTGCACATGAAGAGTCACACACACCCTATTTGAATTGGTACACTACATAGGGCGGGAAGTGGCTTTTTCTTAAAATGTTGTGCACTACACTGGAAATGCTCCGCCCTCGCTCCACTCTGCTTTCACACTCGCTTGACTTAGTGCTGTGTTAGAAATGTCGGAATTACACATCCGTAATTGTTACTACAAGCTTTACAGAATGCTTGGCTGAATCTATTTTCACCCCTTGGCCATAGCCCTCAGCCCTACTATTCACATATACGGGTAGGGTGCTCCATTTTGGCGGCAGATAGTAGTGTAAATGTAGGGTGTTCACTCCATGATCAGAAGGTCGCAGGTTTGAATCCAGGACCGGTAAAGTTACCACTGAGGCACTCATGAGCAAGGTATCATCCCCAAGCACTGCTCCCCGGGCACTGCCCTTGTTAGCTGCCCACTGCTCCTTCACGGATGACGGACATCACATTGGAAAACCAGCCGTGACTCTGCCCAGGTACTGCGATGGTCTCAGTTTTGGTTCGTTTGGGGTCTTTAATTTAAGGCAAAACCACTGATTAACTGATCTGAGTTCATTTCAAAGGCCTAAAAGGGACCAAGTGTGAAAAGGTCCTTCAATTAAATATGATGTTGGAGTATTCGTTATTCCAAATGTTGACACCAGTTTCTATTTTTACATAGAGGTGTTGAAATTAATCACATATGATTCACGTCCACTCTGCATGCAATGTGTAGTGATGTACTAAAGTTGATGGGCTGCATAATGATGCATCAAGATATTTTATCCAGTTGATTTGTTGACCTGATAATCGTAATCAAATCGAATTGGCTCAAAATATCAGTCATCAGTGATTAGTAATAATTGGTATCAATATTGACCCTGAAAATATCATATCACTCAAGCCCTGTTATAGACCAATAGTGTATTTCAACCAGAACCTTTAGAAGTCGCACAAACCGGTAAGAACTCTCTTTTTCCTATTTAAACAGTTCCTTCTGAAAAGCCTCAATTCTCACACGAGCACTTCAGGAGCGATGCTGAGTGTGTAAACACGCAGGTTTCGGCTCTAATTCTAGGTTTTTGTGCACTTCGACCTTGCGGTGGCTCTCAGAATCGTGGTAAGATTGCAGCTCTGTGAAAGGGAGCGAGGCTCAACGGGTTTTTGTGTTCATCAGAGCTCATTAAAACTGGCTTTTACGCGCAAGTAAATACTACAAGCGTCCTTGGGCAACGGATTTCCCATTTCGACCTCCAAAAGACTACAGGCCAAAACAGTGCTATTTTTCCAGCCAGGTTTCACGTTACAGCAGGAGGTTGGTGCTTTTAAAAGGCTTAAAGAGAGACAAACACACTATAAATACTAACGCTGGAAGCTAATTAGAGAAAGCATAGCTGCGTATAACGATCTACAGCGTGAGGAGTAACTGCTCTTCACCAACGTGACAATTAAATTAAACATATCTGCTCGTGGTGCTCTCTCTCATACTACATGTTCATAGCTCTCTCTATACACTCTACCAATACACATCAATCAGGCCAATATATACACAGCATATATAGCAAAGATGGATGGAAGGACAGACAGACGGACAGATAAATAGAGAGCGACAGAGAGAGGGAAAGACAGACAGAAAAATAGATAGATAGATAGATAGATAGATAGATAGATAGATAGATGAATGGATGGGTGGGTGGGTGGATGGATGGATGCAGAAAGAGAATATAACTGCAAGCAGTGATTACGGGGGCCATGCAGTTTGCAGCTTTATCATTTTTTTATGAATTGAAGTGCATATATGTTGAGATTTGATATCTTTCATCTTTTTTTCTACGTATTTATGGTTAAAAACCTATTAGGCTAACTTTAAAATAGTTTATTATGGCGCCAATAAGTGTGATATCGACTTTGAAGTGAAGCTTTGCAGCCATATAAAGAAATACCTGAAAATGGGCTTAATAATTACTATAAGAGAGTGTCTAAAAACTGTAAATTATAGTAGAGTTTCCTTATTCAAACATATGTCTTGCTGAATTTGTTTCAAACTATTGATTTGCATAATATAGCCATATGAATAGGTAAATGAAAAATGTGCTCAATAACTATTAAAGAAGAATATGCTGAGATTTAAATAATACGATTTCATATTATGAAAATTAGCGCTAGCTCACTCAGAGCTAGATTTCTATGATATTCAGTGTGTGGCATTGCATTACTATACGAAGCCGAGCACATTTATTTAAAAAAATACAGCCAAATGAAAACCTAAATTAAAAATATACTTGATAATAATTAAAGAAGAATGTCTTGGGATTCAAATAATACCAGTTACATGCAGATTGGATAAAAATCCAGGATCTAGTTGACTAGTTATGCCGATTAAAGAAAAATCCAATATGGGAAAAATAGATACAAGGGTTTATTAAGATTCGTCTTGACCTAAGAAATAAGATGGTATAAGATTTTTAAGAATCGGAGCTACGATTCAAAAGCATAATAGCTTATTAGCGCCACCAAGTGGTAGAGTGGTGCAATTATTTTTTTTGCCTGAATACCACCTGAGGTTTAAACTGTTGAAATATGGGCAAAGTGGCGCAAATTTTTCTCCTCAGTATTGGGTAGAGTCAAGGACCTACCTGCCAAATTTCAAAGCTGTTGCCCAGCCAGAGCCGAATTTCTATGACACTCGGTGTGTGGTGTTGCAATCCGATGCCAAGCCGAGCCCATTTATTTGCATATTACATAAAAATGAAGACTTAAATTAAAAATGTACTCGATAATAATTAAAGAAGAGTGTCTTGGGATTCAAATGATACCAGTTGCATGAAGATTGGACAAAAATCCAGGGACGAGTTCGAAAAAGATGGGATTTCATTTCATGCAAATTAGCGAAAAATCAAATAAGGCAGAAATAGATGCGAGGGTGTAAAAAATTTGTCTTAAACCAAAGAATAAGATGATATAAGATTTTTGAGAATCAGAGCTACGGTTACACATTTATTCTGCAAAATGCTAATTTTTTTGGAAAATTGAAAAATAGCTTATTTTGGTGCAATTTCATTTACCTGAGTAGTGGGAGGGGTACCGGACCTAACTGCCAAATTTCAAAGCTGTAGGTCTTACCGTTTTTTCTCCACAACGCGTTTTAAGGCAGAAAAAAAAAAACACCTAAAAAAAAAATTGGCACAATAACAATAGGGTACCACGCAGTGTTCCA
>JAVGVS010002849.1:0-10565 GCA_032718565.1 Distichodus sexfasciatus
TCAATATTCACCCCGCCTCCCGATATCAGTCATGATGCAAATGAGATGGAATGTCACTCCTCGGTAGCAGATGGCCAGGGATGATAACAATGGCTCAACAGACTAGTTTCAATGTCTGCCACTTTATTGCCAGGGAAACGACAAGCGCGTGCGGACGTAATGAAAGCCGCGCCGCCTAGCAGGACCGCTTCCCGAAAAAAATAAATTACCAATAAATAAATAAATAAATAAATAAATGAATAAATAAACACCCCCCAAAAAAACCCTTTCCGCTTCTCGGCCTCGATGAGGTCGCAGTTGCCGGTGTTTTGAAAAATATGTGCTTTTAGGTCTTTGTTTTAAACGCTTGCAGTATCCGAGGGTCAATATCGGAGGTTAAATAAAACCAGAGCTGGAGCAGTTTGGAGACGAAAAGAGAGAGAGGCTACTGCCCTAGTAATTATTAGAGTAATTAGGTGTAATTCCTCCCTGTAGACCTCCACACGGCTTCTACATCAGAGGCCGTGTAGTCAGAGCCATATATGGAAGTGTGTGTGTGTGTGTGTTTGAGAGAGAGAGAGAGAGAGAGAGAGAGTGATAGGGGTGTGGGGCATCACGCATGCAATGTGTGACAAAGGCCTTAATCGTACTGACGTCACTGTGGCAGTGAAGCCTGCTGACTTTTGTAAACACACACACACGCACACACGGGCACACACACATGGACACACACTAGCAGACACACACACACACACCCTTTAACAAGAGCAAACAGTGTGCGAGCGTTTAACAAATAGAGGCCAGATTAGAATGACAAAGAGCGCCACACTTCTGGGCGGAGCCGGCCAGGGAGAGGGGGAGGGACAGGCTTGGGTGGGGTTAGAGTTGGGCAAGGGGGGACATGTGTGTGTGTGTGGGTGTGTGTTGAGGGGGAGTTTGGGGGCTGGCTTTGGCCAAGTCCTCAAAACGAGTGAAAATGCATGAGGGGCGTCTAGCTGTAAGACCCTCCCAGCTGATGTGTGTGTGTGTGCATGTGAGTGTGTGTGCATGTGAGAGTGTGTGGGGTTCGCCACCTCCCCTTCCCAAAAAAAGAAAAAGAAAAGAGAAAGCCCACGTCGGTGTCGTGTTTTGTTCTCGTCTCCTGAGGATAGCGTGTTAGCGTAATGCTGAGGTTTTCATTAGCCCGGCGTGGCTTTCTGAGGGACGGGAACAGAAGGCCGGCCCATTGCTTAAGGTTTGGCCGTTGATCTCATCTGAGATTTCATTTGAAAGTCTAATTTCCACGACAGCTTTCCGAGAGGGTTGTCACTTATAAAGTATATAGGCGAGAGGCGAACAGATTTGTTGGCTCCGACCACGTTTGTACAAAATAAAAAACTAGATGCTTGTTTTTTAACCCCCCCCGCCTCTTCCTTCCTCCTTCCTCCACCTTCCTCTTAATCCCAACTCGACAAGTATGGAACTCTGTCTTATCAGATGGAACATTTCTGCTTTGTGTTGTTTCCGTTTCACTTCATGTGGGTTAAGCCAAAATGTTGTTGACTTGGTGTAATAAGCGAGCGTGTGACAAATACCCAAGGAAAAGAAGACGGGAAAACACATCAAATCCTTAAAGGGGATCAACTTCTAAACAACTGCCTTGATCAAATGGGAAATCGCAATCCGACGTGGAGCGAGTCGACAAAAGTATTAATCTTTGGGCCGTATGCACGAAGCCCAGTCCATTACGACAGGACAAGCCGCAACTGTTCGATTTGTGGGTTTTATGAAGATGGGAAAAAAAATCAGACAATAGTGCATATTAGAGGTAAAATGAAAGCAAAAGTGGGCGAGATGAAATGACATGTCAAATAAAGGTTCACATTTTCTAAAGTATACGCCATGTTTGTAGAAAGAAAAAAAAACATTTGATTGCGTTCATAAAAGTAGCACGGCGGGTCACACATAATGTCTAAAAGCTTTTTGCATTAGTGTGCCAATTATGTAAGCAAAGTTAAATGTCCCTGCACCCCATTGTTTATGTGCCTTTTGTTGAACCTACACGTATCAAATGACTCCGACTCTATACTTTAGATAGAAGTGCTTGTGTCGTGCTTTCTGCGGCGGATTAGAGACTGTCTCTGCCATTCTGAATGCCCAACTCCGGCTCGCTAATCCAACATGTGCTGGGGACGTTGGAGACAATGCCGAAGCCCCGTTTCCACTCCACTCGTCTCTTTACCACTTCGCAGCCGGCATATATCTGCGTCCTCCACATGCGGCGAGGTAAAAAGCCGTCGAGTTCAAAAGAAACGGGTCCAAACCTGTCACGGCGAGAGCGTCACGGTCGTGACGCGACCGCGACGGGCTTCGCTTAGCGGCCGGTGTCGCAAATTGCCTTAACAAGGCACGTAATAGGGAGAACGCTCTCCATCTGTGTCCACTAATAGTCTTTCAAATGGCTCGAACACACCTGTGACAGCAGATAACACCTGTGTGAGCAGGGCATTGCTTTAGGGAGCGAGACGCCTGAGCATATGCTGAAGAGAAACGATGACAAATAAATCAAACGATCATGCGCTGGATGACGCCTGGAAAATGTTACGAATCGTGCTATATATATACTATTCGCTCAGCAGACAGGTTATTAGTAACAAGTCTCATGCACCGATAATCCCTCAGCACTTAAATAAGTTCTATTCTACAGATTCCCTTTTACATTTACACTGATGACATTTCGCACTCTTTTATCCAGAGCAACTAACGTTTCATTATTACAGGTGCAACTCTAGAGTAGGAATGCATGATATGGGCCGACGCTGATATCCAATATTTTTCATGCTTATATCTGCCGACGCCGATAAATGAGGAAGGCAGAGTCGAGCGAAGGCAGAGTCGAGCGAAGGCAGAGATTAGCTCGTTAAGACGAGACATTTTGCTTGTCAAAGTTCCACTGCATGCTCAATTTTGACGTAAAAATTGCTCTATAACTCGGACGTTTCTAACACAGCATCAAGTCAAGTGAGCATTTCGAGTGTAGTGCACTACATTTTAAGGAAAAGACACTTCCTGGCCTATGTGTTGTACCAAGTCAAATAGGGCATGTGTGACACTCCATGTGCACTACCTAGTGTGTAGAGAGTCGTTAAGCTAAAACCCAACAATGCATATTACCGCACAGAAAAGTATGAGAAGAGCATCTTACCTACCCTACTATTAAGTGCGGCAGTATGCGGCTTGGGACACGGCCCATGTGTAAGCTCACATTTGCTAAGTGAGGCAAACACGCAATTTAGTTAGTTACAAATTTTCGCATGTGCAGCCAGAGTTAACCGTGTTAAGTCAAGGGATTTTACTCAAGAACGTTCCACTGCATGCTCAGAATTTTGGCACAAAATAATGTCATACATTTTAATTATTGACCGATTCCAAATTTATTCCAATATTATCCTAGCCCTGGAGCAATTTGGGGCCAAGGGTCTTGCACAAGAGTGGTAGTGATGGATGGCAGTAGTGTAGATCTGGATTTGAACCTATGCCCTCTTGACATGTTGACATGTTTCTTACTACTAGGCCACCACAATGCCAATACCCTTGTACATGCCATGTACCTGTCATCTGTCCTCTGTCGGTCCTACTGACCACCTACCGACAACGGAGGCTGGTATTACTTAGCTGAAGCTTTGGAGAGTTTGAATCTTACTTTTTAGGTTCTTCAATGTCAGTGGTGGTGTTCTAGTGGTTATGATACTCCTCTCTGGACCAAGAGGTTGTAGGTTTGAAGCTTGGTTTTTGTTTTTGTGAAGTGATTATTTGTCATTGTGAACACACCACAGCACAGCACACATTGCACCACAATGAAGTGTGACCTCCGCATTTGTACCGTCCATTAAGGAGCAGTGGGAAGCTGACATGGGCAGCACCCAGGGAGCAGTGCTTGGAGACAGTACATTGCTCGTACATTGCTCATGAGTACCTCAGTGGTACCTTTATCTGTTTGGGTGAACTCCTTAACCGTAAGTTGCTCTCAGGGAATTGGACAAGAAAGGAATTGGGAAATGGGAGTCGCTCTAGATAAGAATGTCTGCTAAATGCTGTAAATGTAAGTACTGAAGTCTTTCATGTGAGAGATTAAACATCTTCCAGAAGTGCAGAAGTCCAGTTCTCTTCAGTTTAAGCTCCTAAGACTACCATATTCTGGATGACTGAAAACCTACACAGACTTAGGATAAGCTCATTCTCAATACAGAAGTCACTCTTGACATGTGCTATGCTTGTGTCAGTGTATAAGACACCAGTGAAAGTAAAGATGAGTGATTATTTGTCATTGTGAACACACCACAGCAAAGCACACAGTGCACCACAACTACATGTGACCTCTGCATTTGACCCATCTTGTCCCAGTAGTGGACAGCTGACATGGGCAGCACCCATGGAGTAGTGCTGTGAACGGTACCTTGCTCATGAGTACCACTTTGACTGATGATGAGAAAGTGAGTTTAGGTACAAGATCAGGCGTGATGGCGCATCAAAATGGGACATTTTGATTTCGTAGTAATACCATTTGGTATATAAAGTGCCCCTGGACATTTTCAGCCATCGATTCCTACTTATAAAGCATTTAGAATAGTTAAAAGACCTTTAATTTCACTTCAACAAAAAATAACAATTTTCACCACTACACCACAGTCAGCCATACAATTCATCTTTAAAGTCACATTTTACATTGTATAGTAAATTCAGATTTTTATTTGGAGGATTGGGAATTTTTGATTTTGCTCTCACAATCCGCCCATGAAATCACGCTAATGAAACTCCTGACAGCATAACGATGAGTCAGCAGCAGATCTTACTTTCAGTAAATAGCTCTGTCCCATCCCAGGTTGAGACGTATCAAATACATGGAATAATATTTGGCTATGAAACCGAACCGACCTCAAACAAATGACTTAATGTTAAATAAAGAAAAAAAAGACTCCATTTTCATATGCTGCATCCCTTTGTGGAAAAGCAATGTAAACAATCTTCACAATGCAAATCAGGGATGTACTGTAATCAGATATTTCTTAAATATTCAAAAATAAAACATGAGGCCCCTCAGGATAAAGAAAATAAGGGAATACACTTTGCCAACACAACAATCAAAAGATGTATGTAAGTACTGTATGTAAGACCAGCTTTTTACACTGCATTTAATTATTATTTCAATGTCTGTGAGGAGGTACTTATGTGCAGTTTAAGCGAAATGTTAAGGCAAAAAGTTAAAATAAAAATAATTACAGCAACAGAGGCATGAATTAACTATAATTAGTTAATTAAAAATATCTGAGCTTTAAAATTATACACACATAAAACTAAAAATCAACTGATATATATTTTACCAGAACACAGCCTTACGTCATTTTGACATACATCTGTTTCAGTTAAGTTGCTAATTCTAAAATAATAATGGACAAAATTAATTCTATAAAAAATCATTTTATTAAGACTTTCATTCATTCATTATCCAAACTGCTTAATCCCTATCGCGGATGTGGGGACTGGAGCCTATCCCAGGAACTACGGGCGCAAATCAGGGACCAACCCTGGGCAGGCGCCAACACACCACAGGGCACACATATTCAGACTTACAGCGTTCAAAAACAAGCACATCGAAGTGTAAATCACCAATAACAAGCCTAATATATCATAAAATGGATGGTAGGAGCTGCCCAGAGCTACCAGAACATGTGCCTCCTTCTCCGTCTTCAAAGGCCTCCTGAAGACTCATCTTTGCAGAGAGCAACTCCTCTCTGACTGAACATGCTGAAGAGACCTTCACCCTCCTTCACTTAGAACTAAGCACTTAGTACCCTCGTCTAGTTCTCCCATGGTCCATTTTCCCTGTTGTAAGTCACTTTGGGTAAAAGCGTCTGCCAAGTGTAATGTAATGTAATGTAAAATGAAATAATACAAAAATATGTGAAATGTATATATACAAAAGGTTCAAAAGTTATGATGGTTCAATTTTTTCGTTCTTGCGATGATGATAGCAATACAACAAAATAGTAAAAATCATTCACGTTTTGCGCGGCGGTACGCTTGGATGCTGCCTGGATGTACGCATCTTCCGCCCCATGAGATGTCTCACTCTCGCCAGTGGTCGGAATCTTTATCGTAAGTCAGGGACTGTCTGTATATATTTATAGTGAAAGTCAGTGATTATTTGTCATTGTGAATACACCACAACACAGCACACCACAACAAAATGTGACCTCTGCATTTAACCCATCCATGAAGGAGCAGCGGGCAGCTAACAAGCGCCCCGGGAGCAGTGCTTGGGGACGGTACCTTGCTCACGAGTACCTCAGTGGTAACTTTACTGGCCCTGGATTTGAACCTGCGAGCTTCTGATCACAGGGCAAACACCCTACCGTTACGCCACCAGCTTCCCCTTATAGGTAAGAATTTTTCCAAAAAGTAGGAAAAAAGTTTCATTACTGAACGATTTCATTTCGGAATTTTCTTTTTAGGGGATTTATTCGAGTTATGTCATTTTTCACGTTAATTGTGAACCTATTAACGAGGTAAAGTGAGGTATTACTGTATATCCATTCTTTTAAAAGTTTTTTAAAAACAAATAAACAATAAAGTTAAAAACAATTTCTGGTTGATGATTAGGCAACACAAATATCTGAAACTTAATGAAGATCCACTTGAAGACGGACTTGTTTCTTCCAAATATCTTTTGACGATTCCGAGCCTGAGTCTCTGACGTTGAAGATTGGCCTTTAAAAAAGCGGCAGCACAACGACTCGGTTTGTCAGCAACAATTCAGCGGCACCCTCGAGAGTACAAATAACCCACTTATTAATGTGGATGACAATGTTTTGATTGCATCCAATACGGCACACTGAATCAGCATGCAAATGCCCTTTCAGCAAAACAAAGACATTGATTATGAGGTAAGTTTCTTTGGCACGAGCGGCACGCTTGGAGTGATTAATGGCCCTCCGCAATTGATTTCTTTTGTTAAGATCTTTGCTAACTTTTCAGGAGATACAATTATAATTTGTTCGCTAACAATAACTCCAATCTAGGGCACTCGAGCGAAAACCTTAATAAGGTCTTCCGCGTGATTTGTCCTTTGAGCGGCGAAGCGAATTCGAACAGGGGAAAAAAACAGGATGGAAGCGTGAGGAGGTGGGGAGGGGGGAAAGGTCAGTTGCTAACCAGTGTTGATTTGTTTATTTCAAAGTCGATCCCACAACAGAACAAAACAGGCCAGACTAAAGACAGTCACTCTTCCCAAGCTGCTGCTTCAGCCGGGCGCAGGATTTCAAGGGGAGAAGTTTGCTAAAGGGATCGCGAAACATGAGTCGTTTAACTGTCATAACCTGCCAAAGCCTCTTCCTTCGTCCTCTTTATATCAAAGCTGGAGTGCTCAGATATCACGACCTGTTTGCTGTTTGTTTAGAATTTCTGTTGCCTGCCTTTTTTTTTAAAGCCAGAACATCACAAAAGGCATCAGATACATCAACGAGTTCTGACGCTACAATGTTCTATTAGCATTTGCAAGTCAAATGCCCGTCAAAGTACTCCATCAAAGAGCATTTGCATCATTCCCCCGATTTAACACTTTGAAAAGTTCCCCCCCAGATCCTGACTCTTTCTGACTCCTCGCATCATCTCTCCGAGATAGTGATAATACGATTTCAGTGCCTCTCTCTCTCTCGCTCTCTCCCTCTCTCTCTCTCTCTCTTCTTTTTTTGCTGTTCAGAAACAAACTGGATTATAAGCAGATCACTACATAAACAGCTTTCTAAAAGGAGCCAGCTATTTTAAAAGGGGCTGAGGGAATGCAAAGAAGGATTTAAATTTTAATTTGAATTTATTCCAGCAAGTGAAAGGTTCTTTTGAGAGAGGATTTCAGCAAAGATGACGGTATTTAAAAGTGATAAACAAGCATCTAAACCTCCAGTAAAACGCAGACATTTTCGCTTCTTTCTAGTACATAGGTGGAAAAGGGGCTCCCTGCAGCTGTGGCCGGAGTGGAACCACGGCATCGACGAGAAGGCTCGGGGTACGCGATAGCATCACGAAACCCCCGAAGTGGCGGCCACAAATGAAAACCAGATTCTCTCTGGAAAAGCTTCACAACAAGGCTGTGCTGGAAGCCATAAACAGGTTAAGAAATTAGAAGCCGTTTGCACTAGTTATGTGCTTAATCAAGAGTGTGCGGATTATGTACATCGGGGTTTTAAATCAATTACGGAACAGAAAGATGTGCTACCCACTCTCTGGAAAGTCTTCTTCAAGCGTATTCAGAGTGCCATTGCAGCAGCAGCTGGTGTGTGTGTGTGTGTGTGTGTGTGTTTTAAATGAGCTTTATCCGTTGGTTTTTCTGAGGTTGGAACTGTTGACAGTGAGTACGTGGGCACAGGCAAGTAACTGTCTGTGACAACTTAGTATTCCTGAACAAGGCGCTAATCCTGCAGCGAAATAACAAAGAAGTAGCAAACAAACAAGGCGCTCGCACCGCCACACACCTGACGACAAATGTTTTGTGCTACTTTGGAAACTTTTCCGCTTTTTTTTACCCTCCCTTTATTTAACTTTCCCTCTCATTGGTCACAAGTGTCCTAAATTTAGGACTTAAGCAGTTGCACCATTCCAAAGAACACATGCCTCACAAACAAAGACAAAGAGTTACATCATGCCGTTGCACGGTTAATCCGATCAAGGCCAGTCTTTATGCCTTCGCTATCTGCAGCAAACGCCGGCGAAAAGTGCCAAGTAAACCATTTAACAAGAGTCTCAGAGAATGATCACAGAACCAGGACCAGATACGATTTCACACCGACGAATGGCTCAATCGCAGCTCCCAAACCGGCTTAGGGCTGCAGGAACACTTATAGTACTCCACTTTCCCCCGCTCCAACTCCATCCATGCCAGTACACAGGGAAGAAGACGAACTTTCAACAATCTTACCAGCGCTACAATTCGACACGCATACGAGATGACTTGGCAAGGCACGAGTGAAGTGTAAAAAGGAAAGAACTTGCAGCATCTGCTAATTACCACTGATAAAACAGGAATAAATAAATAAAATAAGCAGCATCCACTCTGTTAACAGAGCAATTCGGGCCTTAATCTAATAAAAAGGTTATATGACAATTGAGGACATTTTAACAGAAGTCTGCATCTTCGCCATAAACCTACTGTACATCGAATCTGGCCTCTCCGTTGTCCACTCAAACACTTTTCCATGCGCACATGCCCCGAATTGTCCCCCACAAAACTCTCAGGTCAGACAAACCTGCAAATCCTTGAAAAATAAGTGAAAGACTCATTAAAACAGAGTAGTTTTTGTCCTGCTCTCGCTGTGCCCTGTGCTTTTCTCGCCATTCTGCCAGCTCCTGACTGTAGTGAACAGTGGTAATGCAGGGTTATGGCACACATTGCAGCATTGTCTCCTGAGGACAGGCGCTTTCAATAGGCTCAGAAAGGCAATCCAAAAGGTGCAGATGACAATGCCTTTGATGCTATTTATGCAGAGCAGATAGCCAGGCGTGGAAACAGGCCTCTCTGGAGCTATGGAGCACCCCTGAGAAACGACACACGGCTGCTGAAGCACAAGCTGAGAAACCAGGCCAAGGGTCTGATTCGGGGAAAAAAGGAATGTCAAGGCTGAAAGAAGACTCAGAAAAACTAACAGGAAACAAAAATATGTTGAAATTTAATAGATAAAAAATTTGTAAAAATTGCCAGAGGACTTAAAAGTGTTTGGGAAAAATTGATATAGTCTATATATGCATGCATGCACACCAGCTGACCAGCAATACGTTAGCATAATACTTAAATATCTATTTAAATATTTCTTGTACATGGCAACATAACTCACATTCCGATTCTGAATCATCCAGCAATAACGACTACCATGAAGCTCAACAACTATCATGAAGTCTGGGGTGCGTTTCCCAAAAGCATAGTTGCTATCTATGTTAACAATTAACATAGTGTACATTAGCAATTAACATAGTGTACATTAGCATCTAACATAGTGTATATTAACAACTAACATAGTGTACATTAGCAATTAACATAGTGTACATTAGCATCTAACATAGTGTACATTAGCAATTAACATAGTGTACATTAGCATCTAACATAGTGTATATTAGCAACTAACATAGTGTACATTAGCAACTAACATAGTGTATATTAGCAACTAACATAGTGTATATTAACAACTAACATAGTGTATATTAGCAACTAACATAGTGTATATTAGCAACTAACATAGTGTACATTAACAACTAACATAGTGTATATTAGCAACTAACAGTGTATATTAGCAACTAACAGTGTATATTAGCAACTAACATAGTGTATATTAGCAACTAACATAGTGTATATTAGCAATTAACATAGTGTATATTAACAACTAACACTGTGTATCTTAGCAACTAACATAGTGTATATTAGCAACTAACATAGTGTACATTAGCAACTAACATAGTGTATATTAGCAACTAACATAGTGTATATTAACAACTAACATAGTGTATATTAGCAACTAACATAGTGTACATTAGCAACTAAAATAGTGTACATTAGCAACTAA
>JAVGVS010002850.1:0-10565 GCA_032718565.1 Distichodus sexfasciatus
ACAGACACTCCTGACAGCTTGTACAAACTGTGGCAAACTCTACAGACAGTTTATACTCACTGTAGCAGACACTGACATTTTAACAGTTTAACAGCTATGCATTTTCTTCATTTATTCTTATTTGAATTAGGTGTAGTATCTGAAAATGACATGTACTGTCCGTATGAGATTCTGCTACTGTACAAGCTCACAGACCACTACTGAAATAGTAATAGTAAACACTACTATTGAACTAGTAATCCTCCTCATGACTGTTACTACAACACTGTTATAATAATTTTTGCACTGCAGCTACTTATTTGCACAAGCATTGAACATTGAATGTATATAGCACTGGTCACTTTCTAACTAACTGTTTCTACACAAATTATTGAAAATATGTTAGTCAGACTTTTTAAGAGATGCTGTTTTATTAATAGACTTGATATGGAATTTTTCATATTGAAACTGTTTCTAACCTCCTGCACATTTTGCAGGTAATACTGCATCCAAACTGTCTCTCCTCTAGTTCTATTTCTATTTCTAGTTTAAAGTTATATGTACTATTCCATTCCTAGTTTAAAATGTATATTTTGTATTCTATTGATATATTGTTTATTCCATGTGCCTTATTTGTTCTTTGTTCCCTATTTCCTATTGCACTGTAAAAACTGGAGTCACGTCATCTCGTCTCTCTGTATATCTGTACAGTATATAGCAGAAATGACAATAAAGTTTACTTTGACTTTGACTTAATGGTACACAAAAGATCACTGGAGGAATGTGTGTGAATGAGAGAGAGATACTATGATTATTATTTCAACCATTGTGTGTTTACTCCAGCATGAGGCGAATACTTCACTCATACTGTATGAACACGTTATTTATTAGTGGGTTATTTACACACTGGGCTTAAAGTGCAATGTGATCCACAATGTAACTTCACATTACAGTAATGAAACCATCCCAGTTGGAGACTCTAATAAACCACACTTATATCACCATATTACCAAATGTGTAGTGTCATGTTTTGCATGGTGTGAATTGATGTTGCCTGATATTTTGCTTCAGACTTAGTTCCTACACAACATGGATGTAAACCAGTCTTGTATAAAGTACACACTTAAGTATAAGTACAGATACTCTCCCAAAAATTTACATTGATAAAAGTTCAAGTCACCAACTAGAATTCCACTCGAGTAAAAGTCTTAAAGTATCTAGTATTTGCTGTACGTACATATTACAAGTAATCTATAACTAACTGTACTTGAGTAATGAAAGTACAAGTGCAAGTAAATGTTAATAACAACAGAACGCTGTCTAAACATTTAATATTAGAATGTTTACTCAGCATTTTAAAGCATGGTAAAGAAAGATTTTGCCTACATCACACACTTCAAAAACAGGGCTTTAAAAACCTAAACAGAAGTAGGCTATTGCTGTTATAAAAAATCCGTCAGAATTTTTGAATAAACTAAAATAAACTTCAAAGCTTACTGTGAAGCTTATCTCGCACCTCGAAACATAAACAATGTCTTCAAAGTCTTAAGAAGCTACAGAACACCAGCCTGTTTTTTACAGAGCTTGAATCAACCTTCCCTCGCTCCCTCTTTTTTTCCTCCTTAACCTCCTTTCCTCCTTTGCTGGTGCACTTGCACATAACAACCCAGTCATTACTTGAAGCTGAAAAAGATTCTGTTCATCCTCAAAAGAAGTTGGCTTTCAAAATTACAAGAATTCAGGCTTGCTCTTCTTGGGCTGAGGACAAGCGTCTGCGCGGAACCGGTCAGGCATCGGGCGCCCACAGGCTGCTCAGTGCTCACATCCAGGGACGTAGCATCAAATTCTGGGCCCTATACACAAGCAGTCTCCATGGCCCCCCTCCCAATAATAAGATGAAATTCCACACTTCTCAAGGGCCCTCTACCCACTTGGGGCCCTGGTAAGTCAGTCCCCTTTTTCCAAGAGAGTCTGGCTGCAGACCTCCTCTGGGGATAAATCTCCTCTGTCAGGACATCTCCTCTGAGAGAAAGGAAATGACGTCATCAATATAACTACGGTTATGGTTAGGGTTTGGGTTAGGTGCGGTCCTTCGTCCTTGTGCGTCGTTTCCTTTCCCTCAGAGGAGATGTCCTGACAGAGGAGCTTACCCACAGAGGAAGTCTACAGCCAGACCCTTCTCCCTTTTTCCCCCCACTACGACGCCCCTGCTCACATCAGCAGATAGCCGACAGGTGGAGTGATGTGTGTGCACGTCGCGTTACGTGATTCATAGACCAATGACAGGTCAGCTTCCTCAAGCTTTTGTTGCGGTCACCTAAAATAAGAGCGGCAGAGAAAACACCAAATCTAATTTGATTTTTGTAACGAGTAACGACACTCTGCCCTGAAAATGTATCGGAGTAAAAATATGCAATTAAATTAGGAAATGTAGTGAAGTAGAAGTGAAAGTTGACAAAAAAAAAAACCCCAAGTAAAGTACAGATACTCCCAAAACATACTTGAACACAGTAGTGAAGTATTATTACTTCGTTACTATACAACACTGATGTAAACAGTTACATGTAAACATATAAATATAAAATATAATGAGACACTACTTTTAGTTTGATTAAACCATGGGGTATTTAAACTAATATATTTGTCTGTCTTCAAGCACCTTGTGTTGCATCTAAATAATAGAAAAGTCAAGTGCTTTGACTAAATATAAAAAGGGAATAAAAGGTAAAAACACTTTTATTCCCGGGCTTTTCTCTAACCCTAGGCGTTGTCCATTCTCTTTGTTGTGTGTATAATACACGGGTATGTTTTGGTCAGTTTGTGATTCTTTGTTCTTGTTGTTGTGTGAATGTGCTCCGTTAAAACATGTAACGCACTCGATACCGTTCATGCGCCACAAAATGACGTCACGCTATTCACGGAAGAGGATGCAGACCGAACGCTCGAAAGCTATTATTATTATTATTATTATTATTATTATTATTATTATTATTATTATTATTAGTGAATGATCCTTCATTTAAAATGGTCTCGTAATAAGATTTTACTGATGTTGAGGTGCATCTGCTAGAGGCCAAACATTTAAACTTAAATCAATAAATGGTATAATTTTTGATCACAGTTTGATCTACATTAATACACTTCTAACACACACGGTAACAACAGCTGCACGTAAATATAATGTATTTCACGGCTTAAAACTCTGCTGTTTGTTGGTGTAATGCTCGGAAGCTCCAGTTCGTGGCGCTGTTGGCGCACTTATTTACAGACACACACGGTGCGGTAGAAATGGATTATGGTAGTGCACTTAATAGTGTCTGAAAGTCCTCACTGACCGCTGCACTACGTGGAAATTCACATTTTGAATGGGAAAAGACTCGCAAAGAGTTAAAGATTGGTCGCTATTTTAGGATAGGCTAAGTTTAAGGTTTATGTAGCGTAAATTAAAGGAGTAAAAGAGTCAGAGCCACTCCAATAAGGTCGTGAAAACACATTACAAGTGGACACATAGGCACGTTAAGGAGGGTCGTAGCGCACTACAGAGGGAGTGCGGGGCCGTTTGAGACGCTCCGACAGTTTCGATCTTGTAGGTGTCCTTTTGCAGAAACGGTGAGTAAAAGTTTTTCTGACTGAACTAAAGCCGTTTAAGTTGTTTAGGGAGCATTTAGCTCGCTGCTTACTCTCACAAAGCAGAAACATGAAGAAAAGAAGTTCGCTTTTCTTCATAAAAACGAGTTTTTAAACTAATAGCAGCACGATCACCGCGGTCCAACCCGTGCGCCGTCGCGGAGGCGTTAGTGGGTGAAAAGTCATCAGCTTCTTCTCCATTAAAACCCACTTATTCCTCCTTCAAACCCAACTCACACAAATCCACCTGTCTGTTACTGTCAAGAGGCTAAAAAGGCACTTGATAACAAGCTGACATGAAGCTTTGTTTTATTTCGCTACCGCTGTTCTCTTCTTCGTGCTGTGGAATGAGTCGTCAGCGTGAAGAGCGTTTAAAAGAGGTTTAAAAGACGTGTTAAAAGGGTTTTAACTGGTTCATGTGATTCATCACAGTCTGGTTACAGCTTCTCCTCTTTTTACCCTCATGCACTGCTATGTTATCTCATCAGTTGTACTCAATATCGATTCCAGCACTGGTTCCCTTGATGACCTTTATTTCGCATTGATATCAACAGAACAACCTTCCTCCATAATTAACACATTTTAGACAGTAGTGAGAGCAGTCATGTTGTGTGGTTTGAAGACAGTGGCAATGAGGAAAAGACAGGAGGCAGAACTGGAGGTTGCAGAGCTCAAGATGTTGAGGTTCTCTTTGGGGGTGACGAGGATGGATAGGATCAGGAATGAGTTCATCAGAGGGACAGCTCATGTTAGATGTTTTGGAGATAAAGTCAGAGAGGCCAGACTGAGATGGTTTGGACACGTCCAGAGGAGAGACAATGAGTACATAGGTAGAAGGATGCTGAGGTTGGAGCCACCAGGCAGGAGGCTGAGAGGAAGACCAAAAAGGAGATTTATGGATGTGGTGAAAGAGGACATGAAGTTAGTTGGTGTGAGGGTAGAGGATGCAGAGGATAGGACTAAATGGAGACAGATGATTCGCTGTGGCGACCCCTGAAGGGAAAAGCCAAAAGAGGAAGAAGAAGAAGTTCAGTGCAGTCCAGCTCAGAGTTGATTGTCATGTGTGGCAAAGTAAAGAATGTCATGTGCACTTAATTATGGAACGCATCTGCACAGACTACTGTTAATAATTAAGATTACAATGAAAACTAGATATATTTGACACCTGAACATTGTAACACAATATTCAAAACCCTTTTCAAACCAAAAATTCACCTTAGATTAAACATCTGCTTTTCAATGGAGACTTGTCCATGACGGCTCACCGTGACAAGGTTACAAAGATAATTTGATAGCCAGTAAATTATAGATGACATATGTAAACGACAACAGCTTTAAATACATAACATCATATCCATCTTGGATCAGAGAATTACATTTTCAAGTGAGAGCCTTGAACGTTCCCCTAAAAACACAGTCCTGCAGATCTGGTGTGTTCTGAAGGTTGTTCCAAACCCAGGGAGCAGAAAGATCATTTTTTGAGGTCTGAATAAATCCTGTGTAGTTTAAATGAACATGTGGCAGTGCATAAAGTTTGGGGGATGCAGTACTGATGCAGTAATTAGTCCTAAACAGTGTGGGGAAAGTTACTTCCAAAGTGTACTACATTATAGATTACTAGTTAGTGTCAGTATCGTTGCATTCTTAGCTACAATATGCTTGCTGTTTGAAACAAAATGAAATTTTTATTTTTCATAACTAATTCATAAGAGAATTCTGCCTAAAAGGACGGCTCATCCTCCATAGAAAGCACTTGTTTATTTATTTAGATGCTTTATTAAATGATTTTTATTTTATACACAAATAAATTTCCCCACAGTAACTCTGAACATGACTCATTGATTCCAAACAGGGCTGATCAAGAAGTTGGGTAAAGGATTTTTGCATTATAAAAATGACGTGTATTTACGTTCAGGTTCATCTCTCCACGGCGATGGTAACGCGGGTGTGTCTCCGCGGTAACCGGCTGTTTCTGCCCACGCTCAGTTGGCAGGTGACACGGGGCATTTGCTGCAGCGCCTCCTGTTGGCAGAGAGCTGCTCACGGTGACTTGGACGAGCTTACGCGCACTCACACACCACACACCCAACCTCACATACACCTGGGCTCGCTCTTCTCCCGCTCTGCCATCGGAACCTTCTTCCAGGAGCAGCCGGTGCTCAGCAACCCCTTTACCCAGGATGCACTGCTGCGAGGTTATCTGCGCAGACACCTGCCTCTCAAGGTATCAGCTGAGACACACACACACACGTTAGAATCATAGAGGAATCATGGATAATGATGTATGTGAGTGTGTATGTGTGTGTGTGTGTTGCAGGAGGTGGAGTGTGAACTGTCTCGTTTTGGGGACTACATTGTGGACGAGATCGATGCTCTGGGGCGTCAGTGTGAGCAGAATCCCCCCCACCTGCATCACTACGACGCCTGGGGTCGCCGTGCCGACCGCATCGTCACCTGCCCCGCCTGGACATGCCTCAAACACATCTCCGCTCGGGAGGGGCTCGTCGCCGCGGGATACGAGAGGAACTTTGGGGAGTGGAGGTGCAAATCTCAGTCTTAACCATCACATTAACTCTACACTGACCGTACTACAGTTTTACTTTACTCTGTGTGTGTGTGTGTGTGTGTGTTAGTCGAGTTTTTCAGATGTGTAAACTCTACCTGTTCTCTCCATCTGCCGGTCTTTACACCTGTCCTCTTGCCATGACCGATGGAGCGGCTAAAGTCATCGAGGTAACACACACACACACGTGTTCCTATGTTCCCACTGCATGACAGCACATGTTGCAGCACATTGATGAAGAGAGTGTGTGTGTGTGTGTGTGTGTGTAGTCATTAGGCATGCCAGTTAAAGAGGCATTTGAGCGTCTTACTACACGGGATGAGAAGAGATTCTGGACATCAGGACAGTGGATGACCGAGAGGAAGGGAGGATCAGACGTTGGTACGACACACACTTATGTACTGTACAACACACACTCACACACACACTTCTGTCTTTATTGTGAAATGCTGTAGTTTTTCCAGTAGTCTCATGCAGGACACATGTCAAGTTGTGAAATACAGCCTGCAGTAATTTATCAAAAATCATCAAAACGACCTCAACACTGACCCCAAACCCCCCAATGGTGACCTTAAACCGGCCCAACACTGACCCCAAGTCCCCCAACACGCTGACCTCCTACCCCCCAAGCTTGCTGAATATATTTACAGTACAGACCTTGTCAGTAAACTATGAAAACACAACAATAATAATAATAATAATGAAGAATTAATAATGTCCAAAATGATTAATAATTAATCGTAACCTAAGTAAAACGTTGAAGTACTGTTGATGTAGAGTTGAGGTGACATCGACCAGCCCTTTATCCTGCAGTGTGTTAATCAGGACGTCCTGAAGATAAAGTGCTTTGTTGTTGCCATAGCGAACGGTACAGAGACGGTTGCCTGGCGACAGGAGGATGGGTGGTACCGGCTCTATGGCTTTAAGTGGTTCACTTCAGCCACAGACGCTGACTTCACCTTAACACTGGCCCGCATCGCAGACGCCGATGGCAAAACCACACTGGTACACACACACCTCAACACAACACAACACACACCCCCCACATCAAACGTGCAGCAGCACCCAGCAGTGTATGAATGGTGGGTCATGTTAGCTCATGGTGTGTGTGTGTGTGTGTGTGTGTTCAGGGCACTCGGGGTGTGTCTCTGTTCTGTGCAGAGGTGTGGCAGTCTGACGGTCGAACCAACGGCATCGAGATCCAGAGACTGAAAGACAAACTGGGAACCAGGCAGATGCCCACTGCTGAACTGCTGCTGGACGGCACTCGCGCACGGCTGGTATTACACACACACACACCTCACACCTCACCCTGTATGTTTACATCCATTAACGCTTATATCTCACAGCCTGCCATGTGACACCTACAGACGCGCTGCACTTTACATAGAGCATCACCTTATATACACGTTATAGGAACGTTATTTTCGACATATCTCATCTATAACATGTTGAAAGTAAGGTTAGGAACCGTAACGCGCTAACACACATGATTTATCTGGAAGCTATGCCTGATTTCTCCAGCGCCACCGCCACGGTAGGTGTGTAATAACATCATTATCAACGTTATTATGCAGACTCAAGAACATCAGAGCTTTAGTTTTGTGCACAAACTGGACTGATGGACTCTTGACCCAAACACAAGCCACTGTACAGCAAGCACGTCTTTCTCTCTCCCTAGATCTCAGAGGAGGGAAGGGGTGTGGCTTCAATAGCTAACATGCTAACTCTCACCCGCATCCACAACACCGTGTCTGCTGTCGCTGCTATGAGGAGGTACACACACACATCCTCACACTACCTATGTGTGTGTGTCAAACATGAAAACATCTCACGCTCATTAGAAAATATCGCAATAAAATATCTTGTGTGTGTGTGTAGAATAATCCAGCTGGCTCGTGAGTACTCCACTAAACGCACAGTCTTTGGGAAGTTGTTGAAGGATCAGCCACTGCACGTACAGACACTGTCCAGACTGGAGGTAACACACACACACACACACACACACACTGCTGCAGTACTCTCACTAAAACATCATCTCACCCAAAAACGCCTCACGTGATGATTATTATGAGTGTGTGTGTGTGCAGGTGGAGACTCGTGCTGCGTTCCTCCTGCTGATGGAGGTGTGCCGCTTGTTGGGTCGAGAAGAGACTGGAACTGCTACAGACACACACTCACACCTGCTCAGACTTTTAACACCACTAGCTAAACTCTACACCGCTAAACAGGTACACACACACACACACACCACTACACACACACCTCAACACACACGCAGAAGACATAGAGACTGCTGGTGTTATTAACCCTTTATTAAACCGAACATGTCCTGCATTGATGTGTGTGTGTTAGGCGGTTGCCGTGGTTTCGGAGGGGTTGGAGTGTTTTGGAGGTCAGGGTTATATAGAGGACACCGGACTGCCTGCTATGCTGCGGGATGCACAGGTACACACACACACAACATGATCCTGAACAACCTGTATATTATTGATTCATTTGTAACATTAAAACCAAAACACAATGAACACATTTTCCCCCTTTTAATTTATTATTCTTTTGATGGCGTTGTGTGTGTGTGTGTAGGTGTTGAGTATTTGGGAAGGAACCACTAATGTTCTGTCTCTGGATGTTCTGCGCTCAATCTCCAAATCCTCAGGCCTCGTGCTGCAAGCCTTCTTCTCCGACATCAAGGTGAAATCACACACACTCTCTCTTTCTCACACACACACACACACACACAACTGAACACCTTAGACTGGCAAGTTGAAACACCACTGTTCATAGCTTTTGTCCTGCAGTTTCTGAAGTGTGTGTGTGTGTGTGTGCAGGAGCGTGTGAGCGCAGCTTCTGTAGCCGTGGCACCCGCTGCGGCGTGTGTGAGGGAATCTGTATCCAAACTGGAACACTTCATCCAAACAGCAGCGGCAAAACCAGAAACCGACCTGCAGCTGCCAGCCCGAGACCTGTCCTACAGCCTGGCACGACTCTACATGGGTATAACACACACCACACAGGTGTCTGGTATTGTGTTAAAGAGTGTTAACGCTGCTGTGTGTGTGTGTGTGTGTGTGTGTTTTAGGAGCTCTTTTGGTGGATCACGCCTCATGGGAGGGAGCATCGCATGCAGACGTCTACGCTGCCCTGAGGTGTGTGTGTGTGTGTTGTAATGATGCTATTAATGAGCTGTCAGCAGCAATCTGCAGATCAATAAGCTAAAAACAATAAAGCATGTGAAAATAGATCAATGGTGTTTGCGGCGTGTGTGTGATTTAACACGCTCTGTAGTTACAGTCTCTCCCGTTCTAAAGCATGTGACTACAGCAGCGTGTAGATGTGATGAAGCATGGTAACGTCATGTTTAATGTAGTTATGTCTAGTTGATGTCACGATGATTAAAGCGGCTACTTCAGTGTGTTAACGTGCAGTTAATCTGGAGAATCCGTGTTAATGATGTTTTAAAGCAGCTTTATCTCATGGCCTAAACTTCCCAGTGCAGATGTGTGTCTGACTCAAGTGTGGTTTCTACTCAATATATTTCTACTCCACCTCCCCGTACATGTTTATATAAGAGAACTAACAGTGTTAACTAACGATACGTCAGTGACAGTGATCAACCATCCTGTAGCAGTCAATCCAGAATCAAAAGATCCATCAGAGATCACTTTATATTGAACAGTAGCCGAGCGTGTATTAAAGGAGGAGTTGAGAAATAAAATGCCGTGATGTTCTTGTGATCTGAAGTGTTTAAATGATATCAGTTTATAGATAGCTGGATGGATGGATTAAATGATCAATAGTACGTTACTGGAACTTCAAGAATACAAATGAAATGAAGTCTTTGTTAAAGTAAATCATAAATAAATGAAGTGAAATAGAAGACGTGCTGAAGACACTCACAGCAACAACATGATAATTGTTATTTGTGTTCATCAGCTAATGAAGTCTGCAGCTCGTTATGAGCAACATCAAGTGAAACGCTGAACTACTGCTTCTTACTGTGACCACACAACTGTTGTAAACCTGTCATTGATTACTGTCGTTAACACACTGAGGATGATGAACTCGTGACTAATCATGATGAACTGCTGTCATTAGTGACATGCTGCTGTTAAGCGAATTCCAGCGTTTATATATACTGTATGTAGTGCTTATGGTGCTTGAGTGTGTGAGCGTGTGTGTTTAAGGTGTGTGTGTGTGTGTGTGTGTGTGTTGCAGGTGGTGTGAACAGGATCTGTGTCCGGTGGTGAGTGGACAGCTCCGGGCCTGGTACAGTACCAACACCACAACCATGGACACACAACTGGTTTACCAAGGACTACTAGAGGAGGGAGTCTGAACACACATACACACACACACACACTAAAACACACACACACACACCCCTTAAACACAC
>JAVGVS010002851.1:0-10563 GCA_032718565.1 Distichodus sexfasciatus
TAATAGCAGAGGTTGATTTTAGATCTATGTTATTACTAAGTGTGGAGCGAAAGGTTGCGTATACAGTGGGGTAGATACGAATTTTCCTATTGTTCTTGAAATTCCAATCTTAAAATTTGGCTGCTTTGTTCTCCCCCTCCTCGAGAGAGAACAAAGGACCATATCAATTCCAATCTTTAGTGGGTATGTAAATTTTGGGCCATAAATACCGAAGACGCTGATAAGCAGCTCTCTTTTCCCCCACACGTACATACGCAACCACGCCCCTCACGTTCGCAGACGCAGACACGCGCAATACACACACTTACCATTTCAAAGACGTATTCACACGTACATACGCGACCACACCCCTTAACTTCGCGGCCGCAGACACGCACACACCTACACACGCACACATATGCAATACCTAGGTCTATGATTCAACTGAAATCAGACTGTATTGTTGATGACTGCTTGCTTGCCATTGATGTTTGTCAATAAATGCTGTTTTTATTGACTTCTGTGTCTGTGGTGTCATTCAGATATTGACTGAAGCCAATGTACTCTTGCTGAACTATTAACCTTCAGAACTTAAGTTGTTATTATTACAGTTTTTTCTGATGGCTTAAACCCTAACTGTGATTCTTATAGCACAATTTCTAAAACTATTAATACTTATAGCAAAACCACTCACTGAGTTTGCAAAACTAAAAGCACAAACACTGCTTTGCACTCAGTTTGCAATTTTGTAACACACACTTTGCAAAACTGTAGGCACAATTCACTGCACAACACTCTTTTTGCAGAACTTTAAACACAACTCACTGCTTACACTCAATTACCAAATGTCCAACACACTCCTAGCAAAATTATACACATGTATGGCTATCATTAACACTATTTTGCCAACTGTCTGG
Source organism: Distichodus sexfasciatus (assembly GCA_032718565.1). Taxonomy (NCBI): domain Eukaryota; kingdom Metazoa; phylum Chordata; class Actinopteri; order Characiformes; family Distichodontidae; genus Distichodus; species Distichodus sexfasciatus. The sequence goes on from JAVGVS010002851.1 coordinate 897, forward strand.
CACACTTTCACATGTGAAAACTGTTTTAGATAATTAGTTCACTTTGCAATCAGCCTAAGCACTATAAATAAGCCACAGGTAAGCTGTCTATGTGGAGTACAATGGAAGGAGCAGTAAGATTGAGAAGAGTGAGAATCAGAGGAGGCCGAGGGAGAGGACGTGGAGGTGAAGAAGTTGGAGGAAGAGGACGTGGAGGTGAAGAAGTTGGAGGAAGAGGACGTGGAGTTGAAGAAGCGAGAGGGTTAGAGGAAGTTAGAGGAAGAGGACAAGGAGGAGCAAGAAGAGGACGAGGAGGGGAAAGAGGAAGGGTAAGAAGAGTAAGAAATAGAATAACTGATGACATCAGAGCTACAATAGTGGACCATGTCATCAACCATGGGATGACCCTGAGGGAAGCTGGCCAACGGGTTCAGCCTAATTTGAGCCGCTACACTGTGGCAAGCATCATTAGGACATTTCGAAATGAGAATCGGTAAGTACTTTGTAGCACTGCCATACTCTAATGAGAAACACAACAGTACCATACATGCAAAAATACTGAAATTGTTACTTTACAGAATTGCTAGACGTCCAGATGTTGGGGGCAGAGGAAGAATGTTCACTCCAGAGCAAGAGACCCATATAGTGAACATGGTGATTGCCAATAATGCAATAAGACTGTGCGAAATACAGCAGCGCATAATTGATAATGACACCATCTTTCAAAATATACACAGTGCAAGCATTTCTGCACTAAGTCGTGTACTTGCGCGCCACAGAATAAGAATGAAGCAAATTTACAGAGTTCCTTTCGAGAGAAACACAGAACGTGTAAAGCAACTGCGATATGACTATGTGCAGGTAAGCTATAGTGTCATTGGTTCTGAATTTGGAAGTGCATACTGTAGTGCTGTGCATGGGCCTGATGTGTTGCATTTGTTTTGTCTTGTCCAGAGAGTGATGGAACTAGAAGCAGATGCCATGGGACATGAGCTACTTTTTGTAGATGAGGCCGGTTTTAACCTCAGTAAAACCAGGAGACGTGGCAGGAACATTATTGGACACCGTGCCATCATCAATGTCCCGGGACAACGTGGTGGTAACATAACCATGTGTGCAGCTATAAGCCAAAATGGTGTTGTTCACCATCATGCAACCATAGGCCCATACAACACTGCACACATTATTGCATTCCTGGACACCTTACATGACATGCTCACTGTTCAGAAACCAGAGCATACCCGATATGTCATCATATGGGACAATGTTAGTTTCCATAGGGCTGCTTTGGTCCGCAACTGGTTTACAGACCACCCATCCTTCATGGCACTCAACCTCCCTCCATACTCTCCATTCTTAAATCCCATCGAGGAGTTCTTCTCTGCCTGGCGCTGGAAAGTGTACGACCGTCATCCTCATCAACAGGTAGCCCTGTTACAGGCAATGGAGGAGGCATGTGGAGATATTGACCAGGCATCATGTCAGGCCTGGATACGGCATTCAAGGAGATATTTTCCCCGGTGCCTTGGACTGGAGGATATCGCATGCGATAGACGACATGATGTAGGCTGATTGTCTTTTTTTTTCCTTTTTTTTTTGTGAAATTACTATTTTGTGTTCTGACTTTGTCTTGGTTTTGATGAGTGTGAATAAACACCAATACTTGAAGTTTGGATCCTTGTATGTTTACATGACACTATGACAAAAGTATGACCTCAAATTGACATCTGTACACAGAGAAAGCAAAAGCCAGATGTGTTTTGTATTCATACCATCAGTGTGCAGTTGGCGCATTGTGTGCTTAGTAGATGATGGCTTGTGTGTACTGTTTGATACGAAAACACCATTTTTACGAAGGTGTGAAGAGTTAATCTAGCTGTGTTCGCTTTTGCAAGAGAACTACAATGTTTTGATAATTGGGTGAAAGGTTTTCTTGTTTGTGTGTAGAGTTTTGCAAAAATAGCCAATAGTTACAAAAAATGTGCTTAAGCAATCAGAAAAAACTGTAACTGTAAGTAAAATTATAGTTGTGATAATAAACTTAATTAATTAATCTATTAATTATTGTAAATTTAATGTTAATTAAAATCACAATATTTTTGGATGTAAGTAATTTTGAGACTGATTACTAAACGATAAAGACACTGTGTACCAACATAGTGGCACCCTGCGCCAGGACCCAACACTCTCATTGCCTCCATGCTTGCAAAGTTATCAAAGTGGCTTACCTGAGGCCTATTGTTAGTGCTAAGGCTCAGATCAATTGGTGTTCTGTTTTCTGTGTAAGTGATTTCAGGTGTGTATGTAAGTGCCTACAATTGCCACATGAGTTTTGGTTTTTGAACAGAGTGTTTTCCCAATAATAACAGGTGATTTCATATGTGAACAAAGTGTCTAATGTAAGAAAACGTGTGTAGTGTTTAGCAATAAGTGTGTTACAGAATTGTAAACAAAGTGCAAAGTTGACAATGTGTTTAAGCTATAGTTACACTGTGTTTAAGGTATGCTACAAGAAGTTTAGGTATTGTGGCTTTGGTCTAAGCATTCGATTTTAGTGTGTAAGCAATAGGCAAAAGCTGTAAACCCGCTTTCTGAAACAGAGCCCATGTCTGTCAACTTAAAGTTAAGATAAAGAAACTCTTAGCATGTTACCTTGTTGTAGCTGCAACCAAGGTACTGAACAAAATACTTGTTTTTGGACTACACCATCCTTTTGGAAGGCAAAATATTTCCAAGTTTTTCTGTTTGCAACAAGAGCTTCCTTTTTAGTGCATTCTTCTGTTTCCTGGTTGTTTTCAGGTTTTGACTCATGACCAGTTGAAGCAACCAGTTGATTGTTTGATAGTCTGATAAAGAATTAAATTAACTAGAGAGGCATTTCCGCAGAGAAAATGCAGTGTGATTGCTCACTTCTAGACGGTCATGTGTGTGTGTGTGTTTGTGTGTTTCTGTGTGTTTCCGTGTTTGTTTGTGTGTGTGTGTGTGTTTGTTTGTGTGTTTGTTTGTGTGTGTGTTTCTGTTTGTGTATGTGTGTGTGTGTGTGTGTCCGTGTGTGTGTGTGTGTGTTTGTTTATTTAAAATGTGGATTTTAACTTTTTTGCTGCTCTCACTCTAACAGCTAGAGTGGATGACATCATTCCTATGGGCCTTTTTTTTGCCTGAAAAATGGGAATACCAAACAAACGACAAGGCATAGCATAAAGCTGTGAACAAGCATGCTATTCCAGATCAGTCCCGAAGTGTCAGAGTTGGAACGGTGTCTATCTCGAAAGCCTTGGGAGGAGTAGCGGGCCAAAAAACGGGTGAACAGAATAATAAAACTTAAGAAGAACAATAGTGCTCTGCAAGCACACTAATTAGTGGGGTTCACTGTATGTCACTTACTACAAAAATTGTACTGTATATCCAAGAATACCAGCAGCACTGTGACTGTAGTTGTCATTGGGATTGTTCTTTAGAGGAGGTGCAAATCTTAGGCTCTGACTTAAAGGGTCCCTTGGAATCTTTTACTTGGAATAAAGTTACTTTTAAAACAAGCAACAAAAAAGTTGAAGCATTACATGGTTTACATTTTGCCTAGCATTGACATTGTACATCCAGTGATGTAACTACTACAATGTGCACAGGCTGAAATGTTGAACATTTCCTTTTGAACTTAACCTATTACAAACTGACCTGTGAAACTGATTCTGTCTGTGCCAAACATAAAAAGATTTACCAAAGGTAGCAATGACTGTAGCAAGGACATATTTACATTCAAGATCCTTTTCTTTATTCTTTATTTGTTACATGCATAGTTAAACAGGTACCCCATCAGTAAAATGTATCATTTGACTATCCACATCAGAAAACAAGATTCATATACAGCAGTTAGGGCAGCAATACAGCAATTTTTTTCAACAGACTCAATGTTCAGTTCTGACAATTACAAGACTATTAGACGATTAGACAACTTTGAGTTATACAAGGCAAGGCAAGTTGGCAAGGCAAATTTGACAGTATTTTACAAATTATGAAAAGGCATTTATTATACAACATTGCCTCATAAAAAAAGAGCTGGGCTTCTATAAATCTGTTTTGCTCATTAAAAAATCATGTCAGATTTATTTAGTTTGAAGCCAAGACTTTGAGGCAAGATATCCTGATCCATTTTTACATAATGAAACCCAGAGCAAGTGACAAAGCAGGCCTTTAACATGATATCACATTGCGTTGATATTGGGATTCTAGCAGAGGTTGTCAGTATCTGATATGTCCACATTACAATTTTCTGAAGTGCACAGTCATCTACTTTGTTAAATACAGAGTGATAGACTGTTACAGTCACCTCACTTATTAGCCTTTTGATCTAAGTCATTGTAGCTAATAAAGGTATATGTGCAAGCTACAGTCCTTAGTTTGATGTTGTTCGTTTGGCTTACATTTTGGCGTTCTGGACAGTCTGAGGTCTTTACATTTGCCTAACCACAGTCCAAACCTAAACATTCTAACTTAAGAGGTATTTTTTCAAGGCTAGACATGGCCAGGTTAATAAGGCTTTGTCAATGAACAAAATAGGGCAGTAAGCAACCATAACTTCATCTTAATGGCTTTTTGGATATCTTAGGTATTGTTATCAATGGAGCTTAAATGTGTTAAATTGATATTTTGTGCAATTATACACACATTAATCAAGGTGAAAAAATATTTCTCTGGAACAAGTGAGGTGCATGATAAGGTTTGTGACCTTGGTATGCATTTGATAAAGAGGGAAATGGCGGACGGATGAAAAATTAAACCTTTACTGAGTTCTACTCTTTTTTTCATTATGTTGAACCTTCTATTTAGAGATGTTAGGTACATACAATAAAATGTTTTTAAAAGTCTCAGTCTTGTCGTGTACTTGTACTCAGACAAAGAGGACACAGGATTTAATTTTGAGTCTGGACAGTGGCGGATTTAGCAATTTTAGGGCCCCAGGTGAATACAGGCATGGGGCCCTCCACATTTGTTCTTTAAAAACACGCAAAAAACAAAACCAAAAACAAAACCAAGGAGGGTTATCCCTGTATCCCAGATATTATGATGGCGGCGCGTGTAGACGCAGCGACCCCTGTCTGTCCCGACCGTGCGGTGTTTTGTCCTGTTAGTAAGCATTTGTATGGAAGTGCTTCATGTTCGTCTCATCTGTCTATGTTGGTGAATAAGTACTACAGTCGGCAGGTTCTGCTAAACATCGGTAGGACCAAGATTTACAGCACTTTGGACACTGTAAGAACGGAGATAATCAAAGAGCTTGGGATACTCCGACAGTCTGTGATCACACCGGACTCGACTGCTACCCCTCCCCTGGAAAGGATGTGCCGCAAGCGGTGCGAGAGGAAGCAGAAGAGGGGCAAGCATGGAGGTATCCGGACTAGGCTAGCAGCTAATCCAACTCGCCCAGCCATACCATCTATCCTCCTGGCTAATGTGCATTCATTGGACAATAAAATGGATTACATACGACTGCTGAAGTCAGCGCAGTGAGAAGTGAGTAACTGCTGTGTGCTTCTTTTCACCGAAACATGGCTAAATGATAACATCCCTGACTCCGCTGTACAACTGGAGCAGTTAACATGCTACCGAGCGGACAAAGCCCTCGTTAATGGAGGAAAGACTCGCGGCGGCGGGGTCTGTGTCTACATCCGCGATGTGTGGTGTCGAGACGCTGTGGTGGTATGTAAACACTGTTCACCACTGACGGAGTTTATAATCATGAGATGCCTTTCTATCTGCCGAGGGAATTTACAGCTTTTTTCTTAGTTGCTGTTTACATCCCCCCTACCTCCAACAGCAAGGAAACGCTGCACTTAGTGAACTTTATCAGGCCATTAGTGAACAACAGACAGCCTACCCAGATGGTTTCATCATTCTCGCTGGGGATTTTAATCATGCTGACCTTAAGACTGTCCTTCCAAAATTTCACCAGCATGTTGATTTCCCAACAAGAGAAGACAACATTTTGGACCAGGTATATACAACACACAAAGGGGCATACAAGGCCTCACCCCTCCCCCACATTGGACTCTCTGACCACATCACTGTTATGCTAATGCCAGCATACAGACTGAGAGTGAAAGTGATCAAATCAGTTCTGAAGCAAGTAAGAGTGTGGCCAGAGGGGGCCTCCTCTGCAGTTCAAGACCGCTTTGAGACAACAGACTGGGAAATGTTCAGATAAGCAGCCACATACAACAATCACACAAACATTGAGGAGTATACAGATACGGTCATTTCTTATATTAGGAAGTGCATTGATGATGTGACACATACAAAAATCATCACCACCCGGGCTAATCAGAAGCCATGGCTGACCGGTGATGTCTATCGGCTGCTGAGGGAAAGGAATAAAGCCTTCAGAGCCGGGGATGAAGCCAGACTGAGAATGGCAAGAGCCAACCTGCTCCATGGGATCAGGAAAGCAAAACAGGAATATACACACAAGACATGCCATTTTAAAGATAACAGAGATAGACAGAGTCTGTGGCAGGGCATTCAGGCTATCACAGACTATAAACCTACGTCACAGACCTGTGACAATAGCACCTCTTTGCTCAACGACCTCAACAGCTTCTTTGCACGTTTGGAAGCACAAAACAACACACGTCCACAGGAGATGCCACCACCACTCCACGATCAGGTGCTGTGCCTGTCCGCTGCCAGTGTGAAGAGGATACTCTCTACTATCAACATCCACAAGGCAGCAGGTCCAGACAACATCCCTAGTCGTGTGTTGACGGACTGCGCAGAAGAACTGAAGGACGTCCTCACAGACATCTTCAACACCTCTCTGAGACAAGCTGTTGTCCCATCATGCTTCAGGGCCACCACTATTATACCTGTACCAAAGAAACCTGCTCCATCTTGCTTTAACGACTATCGCCCTGTGGCTCTGACTCCCATCATCATGAAATGTTTTGAGCAACTAATCATGCAACACATCAAATCCTTCATACCCCCCATCCTGGACCCCTTCCAGTTTGCATACCGAGCAAAATGGTCTATAGAGGACGCAATCTGCTCTGCTCTCCACCCTGCTCTCTCCCACTTGGACACAAAAGACTCATATGTGAGAATGCTTTTCATAGACTTCAGTTCAGCATTCAGTACTATAATTCCACAACAACTAATCTGGAAACTAGACCAGCTGGGTGACCGGGCGCATGAACATTTATTGTACAACAAGCAATAGATCAAGATGAGTTGTTAGTTATTTAAAGAAGCAAAGATACAAAAATAGTCCAAGGGATATTTTGAATCCCGGGTTGTTGATGGGCCACTTGCAGGACCCTCTCAGCAACATTAAGCTGAAATTAGTTCAGTATTGTGCTGCTAAGTCAGTAGACGTCCATAGGGTCCAATCCCAGTAGGTTTCATGATGATGTCCCCATGGAGTCCTGGTGCGGGTTCAGTGGGTCAGGATAAGCTCGGGAGGGTTGACAAGGTCAAGCGTCAGCTCAGGACGTCTCCAGGGACTCCTGGTGAGTTCAGTTGATCAGCGTCAGCTTGGTAGGGTCAAGATGGTCAGTGTCAGCTCAGGGCAACTCCATAGAGTCCCGGTGAGGGTTCGGTCAGCCAAGCACCATCCCGGGATCAGCTCGGAAAAAGAAGAAGAGAGAGGAGAAAGTTAAGTGCCCTAACCTAACCTCCGGCAATGCTAGAGTAACTATGGCAGCCTAGCTAAGAAGGGAGAGCTGGAAGGTAACACAGACATGAGGGCTTCCAGGGGTCTCGGCATCACACCAAACCACTGTCTGCAAACTTGAGCGATCAGCAAGAGTGGTAGGATGACAGCACCAATCCCCCCTTTCACCTTTAATCTCAATTGACCATGAACCCCCAGATCTCGCCTTTAACTAAGAAAAAGGGATTTTAATAACCGAAAGACTGACTAAACAAGTAAGTCTTAAGCCTTGACTTAAAAGCAGAGATTGTTTCTGAGCTCCGAACACTAACGGGAAGTTTATTCCACAATTGTGGTGCTTTATGAGCAAATGCTCTTCCCCCCACGGTAACGTTCTTTATTCTAGATATTACTAAAAGATCTGCGTCTTGCGATCGAAGTGTAAGCGCCGGATTGTAAGTGCAAATGAGGTCACTCACATACTGCGGTGCAAGACCATTTAGAGCTTTATAGGTCAAGAGAAGTACTTTATAGTCGACACGAAATTTTACTGATAGCCAGTGGAGTGAGGATAGAATTGGGGTGATATGATCATATTTTTTAGTTTTAGTGAGGACTCTAGCTGCTGCATTCTGGACTAGCTGGAGTTTATTTAACAACCTGTTTGGACAACCGGAGAATAAGACATTACAGTAATCGAGTCTCGAGGTAATAAATGCATGGACCAGTTTCTCTGCATCTTGAAAGGATAGCACGTTTCTTAGTTTGGCAATATTATGAAGTTGAAAGAAGGCAGTGCGACTAATGTTAGAAGCATGTACATCAAATGAAAGATTGGAGTCTAAAGTAACACCAAGGTTTTTAACAACAGTACTTGGACAGTCCAATGGATAATCCATCAAGACTGACCGTGATGTCAGATAGCTGACTTCTGGTGGTGTTAGTGCCAGTAAGAAGGACCTCAGTCTTGTCCAGATTTAGCTGGAGGAAGTTGTCTGACATCCACTTTTTTATGTCAAATAAGCATTTTTCCATTTTCTGAAATTGTTGTCTGTCTTCTGGTTTAGCTGATATATATAACTGTGTATTGTCTGTAAACAATGAATAAACAACATGTTCAAGTCTATCTAGGAGAATGGCATGATCAACAGTATCAAAAGCAGGACTAAGATCAAGCAGCACTAGGAGCGAGGCATAGCCCTGATCAGCAGATAAGAGAAGATCATTCACTACCTTCAGCAGAGCAGTCTCTGTGCTGTGGTTGGCTCTAAACCCAGACTGGAACATTTCATAAATCTGGTTTTCCTGCAAGAACGAGGTTAGTTGTCTGGCAACAACTTTTTCTATTATTTTGGAGATAACTGGGAGATTAGATATTGGTCTATAGTTTAACATTACCAGGGGATCCAAGTTGGGCTTCTTCAGCAAAGGTTTAATCACTGCTAATTTAAGAGATCTGGGTAAATAGCCAATGCTAATAGAGGAGTTAACTATTGCTAGTAGAGGTTTAATCACTACTGGAATCATCTCTTTGAGTAGCCTTGTTGGAACAGGATCTAACATGCAAGTAGATGAATTTGAGGAAAGGATTAAAGACGTTAGATCTGACTGGTCAACCGGAGTAAATGATTCAAATAAGATGGCTGCAGTATTAGTACTTGCCTTGTCAGGGCCAGCCACTGCAGTTACTTGAGATTTTAGAATATTCTGTCTAATTGAACAAATTTTTTGGTCAAAAAAGTTCATAAATTCGCCACTAGAAAACAATGTTGGTACAGTTTGAGTAGTAGTCTGGCTATTAGTCAGCTTGGATACCATGTTAAATAGAAACCTAGGATTATTTTTGTTATTTTCAATTAGCAATGATAGGTATTCTGATTTCGCATCTCTAAGAGCCTTTTTATAGCTTCCCATAGCGTCTTTCCATGCTAGTTCAAAGACCACTAATCTAGTTTGCCACCACTTACGTTCTAGTTTCCGTGTCCCTTGTTTTAGGCTACGTAGGTGGTCATTATACCAAGGGGATGTTTTGTTTTCTCTGAC
>JAVGVS010002852.1:0-10560 GCA_032718565.1 Distichodus sexfasciatus
AGAAACGCCGGTTAAACTCTAAAACGTCCAGGCTACAGTGCTATAGTGTGCTTTCATACACGTTTTTGCACTCGTCCATTTTTCCTTCTTCCCGTTATTTGTGAGAAACCCCTTTGTGTACAATGACCGAATGTTGCTGAGTCCATTATGAACAGGATTCGTTGTGTTTGCGTCATTATGTGACAACTCTAACCCTAATCTTCTTGCCGCAAAAAAGCACTGTGCCTTTTTGCCCAAACATTGTGTTACCACAGACTATAAAATACTAAAAAACAGTAGCTGCATTCGTTTTAACGGTTTTCTAGTAACGAAAAATTTAAAAGCAGCGTTTTGTTGATTTATTCTTTTTTAAATCCCAAACTTGGGCCAAAAGTCCAAACTAGAGCTCAAACTTCAGGCCTGTAGCCTGGATTTACATCGGTTTAACGCCTGCTTCTGTTCTGGTTGGTTCTGATTGGAACAGTTTAAACTGCGCCGCAAGCACAATCTAGCACCTAGAACTGGCTCACGCTGACTGAGCACTGGAGGTAAAACAAGTCTGCAAGCCACAGTAAAACAGTTTAGCATCTCTAAACCACAATCAGATAGAGTTTAGACTCTATAAACCACAAACTTCTCATTAATTAGCACCTTCAAGGTGACACAAATAGAGATAGACACTGACGTGGGCTCTTAACGCTCGTATCTCTCTAAATCTGCTCTTAATAACCAGTCCTTCCTCTTTCTTGAGCACAGTTACCAAGCTAATGTCTGTCCATAGATGAGCTCGAGGACGTTGCGCGCGATATCGAAGACGGGCTTCCTTTCCTTCTTCAGAACCTTCTGCGTGAACAGTCTGGAGAAGGAGAGAAGGGAAATAAAGCATTTGATTATTTTACTGACATACTGCTGTAATCGCTGTCAGATGAGAAAAGAAATCTGGGCCCAAACTTGAGCCATTTCTGCCGTTATTTCCAGTAATGGTTATTCCTGTGCCATCAGAATCGCAAAGTCAGTCTCAAATTTGGCCACATGTTTCAACTCACCTCCACAGGAACTCCCCAAAGAAGGTGTCCAGCATGGTGAAAAGGAAGTCCATCAGCAGGAAACGATACAGCTCCTGGCCCACAAAAGTCTCCCAGCACTGACGAGGCAAAAACACACACCGTGAACGCTTTTAACTGGAGGAACAGGTGCGATCAAACGAGAGATGTGCTTCTGCAAGAAAATTCCAGTGTGAAAACTTGCAGAGTAGAAAGACTTAGACTTACATGAATTAAAGCGAATGGGGAAAGAACGAGAGATGAAAAAAGCAAGAAAAAGACTAAAATTCTACATTTTGACAGATTTTCGGTCAGTTCCAAATATCGGTTATCAGACCCGTAAAACTAGCGATAATCGGTATCGATTTCGATAAAAATATCAGTCGACCTCTAGTGTAGGGCTGGGCGATATGGCATAAAAATAATATCGCGATATCTTTAAGCTATATCACGATACACGATATATATCTCAATACCTTGACACTTCCTCTAAATCACTGTATAAATGATAAATTCGGCCATATACTGCATAAAATGACACCAATATAATGAATTTAGCCAAAGTTTAACATAGTAAATGCTTTTATTTTAAACCAAAGTATAATATAGCAAACTTTATACTTTAGGACAGACAAGTGGGCAAGGGGAGCCATTGATTGCGTGCTTATTAAACATGTAAGACCTAACTATTAAATTATAATTATAAGGTCGATAAACTATAACTTGCATTTAACCGATCTGCTGCTGTTCCTCTTCCTCCGAAACAGCCAATACCCGACCCTTTCAAACTGCGTGAGTAGAAATCTCACTCGAGCAAAAAAGTCGCTCGTCTTTGCGCGCGAGGACATTTAACACCTCGAGAGGAAAAAACACGAGAGAGAAAATACAGTTTGCGTGCAATATTATCACAACCTTAATTGTGATTCTTAATTTTCTGCTCTCGAGTTTCACATTTGCTTTGAAATTGACGCCCGCAAAATTTTTGCGGCAAGCCATTTTGCGCACTCTAGTTTTGGCATCGATGTGACGCCGTAGGCGGGGGAGCGAGCGAGCAGAGAAGCGAAACACGAGAGCGCTACCAAACACGCATGCTCTAGGAGTTTTCTGGATGGGCGGGGGGAGCGATCTGTCTGCTTTGACGGGGCAGAAAAGCAAAACTGGAAAGCGAAGTGCATGCTGTCTGCTTAACAATAACGTTAGGATTTATACTCGATGGTCACGATATAGTCATTTACTACATCGCACGTGGAACAGGCCGAGATACATCGAGTATATTCGATATATCGCCCACCCCTACTCTAGTGCCGACTGTCTTTTATATTCCTTATTGATTCCGATTTTGGACAGCAGTTGGTAAAAACAAACAGCTGAAAAATGAGTGAAGGTAATGAAAGAAGCACCATGTGAACGGACTCCGACTCCGTCGCCGGCTGGTTGACGCCCTTCCGCGTTTCCGGCACTCGGCCCAGCCAGTGGTAACACAACACTCCCAGCACGCTCACTTTCAGCATCAGGTTCCTGGGAAGGCCAAGGCAGAGATCAGAGCGAGCCGACGCGAACTGCGATACGTGCGAGCGTGTGAACTGCTCATTATACCCGGCGCGGCTCTGTGTCTCACTGCAGCTGCCAAACGCACCGACCCTGAGAAAACGCGTCCTAGAAAACCGTAACTACCTCCCACGAGTGAGGGCGACGCTAGAAAAAGGAGTAACGTGTGGCCTGAATGAAGTTATGAACTTTAGCGCAGCTGAACATCTGTCTGTCTGGATATTAACTAGAGATGGCACCGATCCGATACGTGGATGTGATGTCGGTCCAACATCGACTCAAAGAGCTGGACTGGGTGTCGGCGGCAGTGGGTCGATCTATGCAGCCGATCTGTAAATGCAGGGGAAGTGTTACTGCGGTGACGCTGGTTTATGGTTCGATACTCGCGCTAATTTCTACATATTGATACGACGATGAGGACAACATGCAACGCAACACACTACAACCCCAAAGGCAAAGCACACGACTACACTGTTTAATTTCCTCAACAACACCAGCTCTCGCTCGCAATCTCTGTGTTCCTGATGGTTTTAGCTCCGCAGGATTAGGGACCGTCACAAAATTACACGTGTTTAAACGAGCCATTTTTGAGATGTTATTTTACTAATAAATAATTTAGAATTTACATATGCGCATGTAATTATTCAATTGTTTTAGTCGGTAAACAGTATTTTAGTCAAGTATTTCCTTAAGCATAACAGAATAGTTGTAAAAAATATTTTACATTTCACATGGCAGCCGATCGCACGCGCCGCTACGATACGTTGAAACGCTGTCGGGATGTACAACTCTCCCGCTCTCTCACCAGCTATCGACAGAGTTCAGTTGTCTCGGTGTTAGAGGAGGTAGGTCTCCCGCTGGCGGCTATGTCTCGGCTTACGATATTTTCAGGTTACGGTGGGATCATCGGAACGCATCTCCATCGTAAGGCGGTGACTGCCGGTAAACATTATTTAGTTTTGACGAGATTTGTACTGTTCATTTGCTATTAATTACTATTTTTCCTTATAAAAGAGTGCATGTGTTTGTGATTTTAAAATAACTGAACGACACACATGCAGATGTAGTGGCAGACTGGACAGAGTGGGGTCAGGTGACAATGAGTAGTTCCGAATGTCAATTTGAAAACGTGGGAATATCGTCTTGTATAAATAACACTGGAAATACTCTTCATGAACTTAGATTACTCTGATTCCAGGTTCTGAAGTACCTGAAGATGGCGACGTAGTTGCGTTTGCTGGGCGAGTCGTATTCCTCCATCCAGGCCACGGTGTTGAAGAAGCCGGGCAGCAGCAGGTTAATGGAGGAAACAACCACAGGGAGAGCAAGCAACCTGCATTCCTTCTTCATCAGGTCGGCGGTGCTGGAGGCGTTGGAGCAAACACGCTTCTGTGAGTCCTGAAGAGAGACAGAGAGACATGAGTAATAATCAGTGCTGGGGAAACTAAAGCCAATCCGCGGTTTTAGTTTGTAGCGTAAGAGTTAGGGAGTCGGCCCAGTGATCGGAAAGGTCGCCGGTTCAGATGCCGGACCGGAAAAGATTCCACAGAGGTACTCACGAGCAAGTTACCGTCCCCAAGCGCTGCGCCGTGCTGTGGTGTGTTCATAATGACAAATAGTCACTCACTTTAACACAGTAGTTGGCTATAGTACAAGATAAAAACCAGTCACCGATCCGATGCGTGGATGGGATTTCGGTCCGATAACGACTCAGATATTTGGATCGGGTATCGGTGGCATTGGGCCGATCTGTGAATATGCGCACGCTCGATTGTTTCTGCGTCAGAAGTGGCACAAACAGTACATGAAAACATTGAGAAAAGCATTAACAGAGCGTTAAAAAAAAATCGAAATACTCGTCACTAGGGCTGCAACTAACGACTATTTTGATAGTCAACTAGTCATCGACTATTTTTTTCCGCGCTCTAGTTTTGGCGTTGATGTGACGCCATAGGGCCATTCTTCTAGCTGTCACTGAATGCTATTGTGCAAGAGCGAATCTCACCAGAGTGTGGTGCATTGGTGCACTCTATTGGAAAGCGGTAGTACTGCACAGGTAGAAAGGAAGGAAAACGTTTCACTCCGTTTAAAAATATGTCCGGCGACAATTATCGACTTATCGGCAATCAAATTCGTCGGCGACTATTTTTATTGTCGACTTTTGTCGACAACGTCGAATAATCGTTGCGCCCCTACTCGTCACAGGCAAGATTACGTCAAATTAGAGGATCTGAATGTCGGTTTCCATTCATTTTCAATAAATGTCTCAGTCCTACATGAGAATACCATCTTGGAAATCTACGGAGTGAATGGACTGTATATGTATGTGCATGTGTGTAGGTGTGTGTGTGTAGGTGTGTGTTTCTCACATTGTACATGTACTCCGAGAAGCAGAAGACGGCATAGGCACACGCTGCAGTGCTGCCCAAACAAATGGTCCAGGCTAACAACTGAACGAGCAGAACCGCTATGCGCTGCAACAACGTAGACTTCACCTCCTTACGGTTCACCTCAGCCACCAACTCCTACACACACACACACACAGATGTGACGTCAATCAAAAACCAAATCAAAGAGAAAAACATACAGTGACTATTAGAGGTCGACCGATATAGTTTTTTCAGGGCCGATATCAATACCGATTATTGCTAGCGAACGGGGCCGATAACCGATATTTGGAACCAATATTTCCCCCAAAAAACTAAACAAAAAACAGACCATTTGTCAAAATCTTGAATTTTACAAACATCACAAAACTTAATTTAAATAACGTTATTGTTTACAAATACTCAAACTTTTCATGACTTAAATTTTACTTATTTACCTGATAATATTAAATAAATATTTTAGTAACATTATAAACTTAAATTTGAAACTTTAACGTTTTAATATTCCAAATTCAGCAGCAGCAGGTTGTGCTGAAGAAAGCAAAGCTGCTCAGCGTGCTCTCCACTTAACCTAGATCTCGTGCGACATGTAGCCAATCAGAGACTGTTGTGGGCGGGACACGAAATGAAGCAGCGAGTCGAGAGCAAACGGCACACAGAGAAGAGACTGCAGTGGAGCCACAGTAACGCACCTTGTAACGACTTAATATCGGTGATGGTCAAAATTAAACACCGATACCGATAATCGGCAAAATGGCCAACATCAGCCCCCGATAATCAGCCCAGCTGATAATGTGTGGACCCTTAGTGACTATTTTGATTAATCAGTGGTTCCCAAACTTTTCCCTGCAGAGACCCTCTTTTGTAGATAAGAATATTTTCACGCCTCTACTTTAATCGCCTTATTTCCCGTTTCACACGGCGTCTCCCAAAACGAGGTGGATGCAGTGAAAAGGCTCCTTAATATTTTTTTAAACATATTTTCCTCAAAATTGCCTCTCCGCACAAAAATGACTTTAAAACGTAACCAGCTCACTCCCTGAAAGAAAACTCAGGGTTGCAGCTGTGAGGCTGCCTCAATTCCTTGAGAAATTCGATGTGATTAACTGGCCTCACCGCACCCCGCTTTGGAAACCACCGACTTTAATAAAGGGCAGCATGTGCGTGTGGGTGTAAAAGTGCGCTCTTTACTTTGAGCTGAGTGGAGATGTTCTCAGACTGCAGTTTCACTGAAGACTTCTTGCTGACTTTAAAGTCCCAGGAGCAGAAGACCTTCATGGCCAGCAGACCTTTAGAACGGTCGACGCGGAAACTCTGACCAAACGACTTGGACATGCTGGAAAAACACATACAAGCCAAAAGATTAATATTATTACTACTGCTACTACTACTGACCAGACCAGAGCATTTAGCAGACACTGTCATCCAGGGGTGTGTTTCCCAAAAGCATAGTTGCTAACGTGTTGCTAACTACTGTATGTTAGCAATGCTATGTTAGTTGCTAAGTTTTGTAGTTAGCAACTGTGCTTTTGGGAAACGCACCCCAGACCAGCTTCCCTTTCCTAATTTCCGGATGGTCATCCATGGATGGACAATGTCCTGCAATTCTGAGTCTGCTTTGAGGGAAACATTGTCTTGCTAACTTTCATTCATGTTGGTGTTCTCCCCGTCATGAACATCGTATGTAGCAGTCAAATTTCCTCTCTCCCATTTTTATTGCATATTTTACGTAGCCTGTTTTGATTTATATCTTTTGTCTGTTGTGTGTGACATGCAGCAATAAAACAATGACCAGTATTTTTGATGTATTTTTGCATATATGTGACTCTGCACGGCAAAAACAGTCGCTTGGCGCAACAGAGGTTTCCGAGAAAAACGAGCGTTTATGTTGCGTGGGGTAAAATTTTGGATGTTTTGTTTTTAGTGTTTTGAAACAGTGGAAGGTCTATACTGTACTGCTGTGAATAGATTTGGCTGAAAAACTTACCCTTTCCATCCTAAAAACGTGACTTTCTTGAGGTGAGGAATTCAATTCCAGCAGAATGTTAAAAGTTTCTGTTTTGACCGCTCTACTTCAATATTTACGGTGAATCCACGCGTTGACTAGCGTGAAGATATTTCTCCGGAATCCATCTTCGTCTCCCGAGTTCAGTTAACCTAACGCAGGTAGGCTATCCGTGTGGCTGTGAATGCAGCGTAGGCTACCGTAAATGCAAACGTAGCCGCGACCGCACCGAGCGTCTGTGAGTGCTACGGCGATAGTCAACTTCAAAGCCAGAGAAACCCGACTCCTTTGAATGTTGATATCTCAGTCACATGCCGTCCGATTCATTCGATATAGGTATCGTCTTGAAGGTTGATTTATGCCCTTTCATGAAAACTTCATTTTGGAAATTTGAGAGAAGCAACTGGTTTTGCCATGGAGGGTCACATATTTAAATAAAATCGTGTTGATAGGGTTCAAAAATCAATCAGAAAAATGAAAGTGTAGGGAGTACAAGTAGAAAGTTGTCAGAGAAATAAATGCTCAAATATATACACCGTTTACACATAGCCAGGTATCTGGGAAAGCGATGATATATCCATGCATTTTTACCTTCTATTTACACAAAAACAGAGGTTGAAACTCGTTTTCATGTCTGCATGTACACAGAGAAAAAATGAGTTTTTAAGTTTTCAAACGTCACAGTATGCGACAGAAAATGCATTAGTGTCAGTTGCGCGACAGGAACTGGAAGTCGTGTCATTCGTTGTTTAGTTTTTTTCAGGATTCTGACTGACCAACATGGCTTTATGCTTATCGTTACCCTGCCACCTATAGGTTTGGCATGCTCATAATAGCTCTTGACAGCGTATTTATTGGATTCGTGTAAATGATTACTTTTTGGAAAACAATCTGGTGTGAACAAGGACATCATTGAAAACGGAGACGAGGAAAAAGCTGTTTCTGTAAATATCCAGCTACGTGTAAACGTGGCCACAGTGATGTGACTTAAGTAGGGTTCACATAGTCCTGCTCTCCCAGCTCTGTCCCAACGGACGCAACAGTAAAACAAACCTGTCTTAAAGCCTTGCAGTGCTAAAACTGATGTCTGGTAGAGGAAATCGCTCACCTGTACACGAGGAAGATGCAGGTGATGAAGAAGGCTGCTCCAATAGTAAAGAAGTACGCCAGAGGCATGTTGTATGGCAGGGAAGATTCAGAGGAAGGCATGTTTCCGCTGGCCGTCATGAGGGTCTTGTTACTGTAGTAGCCATAGTACATTAAGGAGTTGCAGAAATAGCCCTGAGTGTGGGATGAGTGAGGGATAGAGAGCGAGAAGCACAACTGATCAATTTGAAGTCCATTAAACATTTCCACATAATCAATAATGTGAACAACATTTCTGAATAATTCACTTGCAGGGGCACTCCTTATTCTACGTATCGATATTAGTGCGATGTGGGAAATGTACTGTATCTGTGGTTCATTTAGCAATGCTTTAGTAAACATCGATAATGCTGTCGTGGAAGAAAACTGAGTCAGACACGTCCCTCGCAAAAACAGTAGACTTCTTTCAAGCAGTTGCCGTTAACCTTTGGCAACGTAGGCGCACATTTGCAGCAAGGTCATATTTTCACATGCAAATTAGGTTTATGGCAAACGTCTCGCAAACTTTGTGGAAAACTGGCAAATTTTGTCACTGAAAGGTCACTACAAGTTTGTCAATATTTTACCTGTTATTTTGTGTTTTTAACACCTGTGAGGCTGTTTCAGTTGCTTGTCCGTCCTTTCCATATGGTCATTACATATGAACTATTAATTCAGTGAATTTACAGAGATATATATGTATTTGGGAATGTGCATGAAAATATCATTTGGGAATAATTCTGTCTCTAGGAGTGAACGCAGCATGTGTAATGTGTAAATGTACTGTTTTGTGGGTTTATATTGAAATATTTTAGTGAAATTATTCAAAATACAAATCAGATATCAGTATTATGGTGAGATTTGTGCTCATTTATGGAGATTTTATTCAATATTATTGCATTAGAAATGGCACATGGGTTGAGGGTGGTGGTCTAGCGCTTAGGACACTCGCCTCTGCACCAACAGGTCATGGGTTTGAACCCTACCTCCAGCACTACCATCACTGAGCAAGACCCTTAACCCCCAAGTTGAGTTGCTCTCAGGAAGACTGTCCCTGTAATTTGGAAATGGAATTCGCTCTGAATCATAAATCATTCTCCTCACTAGAAAAAAGAAGGAATTCTGTGACAAAGAAATATTAAGATTAGACATGAACCTTACCGCCCCGTTTAGAAGCTCCAGTCCGTAGAGTGACGGAACGTGTGAGGTTTGAGATTCTGGGGGTCTCACCGCCTGGGGCACCACGAGAAACAGCGCGGTCACCAGGAAGAGGAAAATGTTGAAGAAGAGGAGCGTTCTGAGGAAGACGAAGTAGGAGAGGACTCCCGTTCCGAAACGGCCGCTCACTCTCTTCAGAGCCGTCTGCCACAGCTGCAGGGACGAGAGGAAGGACAGGCAGCTGTACCAGCTGTGCCTAAAAGCCTGATAAGGAGGAAGAGAGGAGACAATGGTATGAGACTTGTCAAGGAAGCCGGTTTTGGGAATAACTGACCCGTCTGACCAAAATAAAACCAACAATTCTAGTCACCATTTCCACTGACCTTCATTTTTCCCCACGTTGTAACTAAAACACGCCCCAGAAACAGAATTTGGGTCTCAGAGACTTTTTTAAAAAGGGTTGAAACTTGGAAGGCAGTCAGCACTCTGGAGCTGAAATGGCTCATGCCTCACTTTTATGAGCCAATTAAGCCTCTGGAGCCAAAGTAACCCATTAGACTTTACAAAAACAAAAAGAGAGCTTGGTGCTCCGCTCTGGTATTAATCAGTGAAGCGTGCTGGGTTTAAAAACGGCTCCTAATGGTGCTGTAATAGAGAAGGACTCACGATGATGATGTAATACTTGAGCTGGCTGCAGCAGGGGATGTCGTTGTGAGAAAAGGAGCGGCCGGTTTTATTCAGCGCCGAACGCCTGCAGGGGAAAATAAGCTGCATGAGTCTGCTGCAAACAGAAATCTACAGGACATGAGTTATGCATGTTGGCATTTAGGCTACGTTCACATGGCCAGCCACATCGTTCAATTCCGATTTTTTGCTCAGATCGGATTTGTCTGTCTTGACTGTTCACATTCATAACTACAAGTGACCTGTATCTGACTGTAATGTGAACGCATCGGTCCTCCAAAACGTCACGCATGCGCACATTGATACGTTTTTACACGGCTCAACTGCCCCCGATAAACGGTCGCCCCTTAATGAGATTAAATCCCAACCCTAACCCTACACTTTAAATTAAGAAGTTAAACATCTTTTGGAATTTGTATTTTGCAATTGATTTCTGACTTCGTTTAGTCAATTTTTATATTTTTTGAGTTAAACTGCTGATCCAATCTGACTCTAGTTATAAATATAATTACAATTATGATAATGATGATTATTATGAATGCAGCTTTATCATTTACTTGTATTTATAATCATTACTTTGATGACATTTTATTATTATTTTAATAAATTATTACATCATATACTTTATATA
>JAVGVS010002853.1:0-10558 GCA_032718565.1 Distichodus sexfasciatus
TGCTGTTGCATTGCACTTGCATTGTGCTGTGTCACTTGCGTTGTGTTGTGTCACCCCGTTTTGTTGCGTTGTGTTGTGATTATTATATTTGTGGATTGTGTTGTTTTCCGCGTTTGTTTTGTGAGCTGTCGCTACTACAGTTGTGAACGCTGCATGTTTCTAAACCCCATCTGCTAGTAAAGGCTGAGTTTGGGGCAGCTGGTAGTGTAACAGGTAGGGAGCTGGCATCAGGATCGGAGGCTCGTCGGTTCAAGTCCCGAATAAGTAAAGGTACCACAGAGGTACTCATGAGCAAGGTACCGTCCGCGAGCACTGCTCTCCGGTACCTGCACTTCAGCCGTGCACTGCTCCTTCACGGACGGTGCTCATGACGCTCTCTCAGTCTCTCATACTTCACCGAGTAATGCCGAGTTGCAGGGATGTTACAGTGACGCGTGCTCCTCACAACGCCAGCTTTAAACCGTGTTCCTCCGGGTCCCTGCTGATACCCAGGAGTGTGTACAGTAAAGTGGATTAGTAATGAAGTTTGTCTGTGGACGCTGATGACCTGCGGTCTACGGACAACTTTCTTCTGCTTTTTCCCTCCAAATGTGTGTTTGTGTGTCCATGTAGCCGACTGAAGGACGTTTCATCCTAACCTTGAAGTGTGTGTTTGTGAGAAGTGTGCGCTTTGGTAAAATACACTGAATTCAGTAAAACCGCTGCCAACGCAACTCGTAAAAAAGACAAGTTTGATGGCCTTCCTTCCTTCTTGCGCTCGGTCACAGCTTTTCACTCATCGACTATATTTGGCCGTTAGATTGTGTTTAATTGTTCTCGCTCAGTGACATCCAGGTCTTAACATGAGGCGCACGTTAGTGCTGTTGTTCCACTCAGAGACACTGGCAATGCTACTTGACACTCTTCAAAGTCTCCGGTCAGACGCAATCAGGCCTCTTTCGGACATGGTGGTCTCTCTCACAACGAGATCTCTATTAGATGTCACTTGGACATGGTGGTCTCCGTCAGCGACAATAAGGTCTCTCTCAAACACAATCAGGACTCTGAGACCGAATGAGGCCTGGTCACAGACATGTCCATCAGAAACTTTCTCAGAGGCCTATTAGACACAAAGAAAGTCTCTCTCAGACACAACAAAATCTCAGAAACAAGTCTTCCTCAGACACAGCAAAGCCTCTCTAAGCAACAATGTCTCTCTTAGACACGAGAACAATCTCTAACAAACAACACATTATCTCTGACACAACAAGGTTTCTCTCTGAAGCAAAAATGGTTTCAACAAAGTTCCTCAGACACAACAAGGTCTTTCACAAACACAATGAAGTCAGTCTTTCTCAGACACAAGATCTTAGACACAACAAAAACAAGGTTCCTCTCAGACACTATTTGTGTCTTAGAAACAATGAGGTCTCTCTCATACATCCTGGTGTGCGTCATGAAACAGAGGTCTCTCTCAAACACAACTACAACTCAATCAGAAACACAAGCTCTTAGACACAACGAGGTCTCTTTCAGACACAACAAGATCTCAAGACACTACAGTCTCTCATAGACATGCTGGGCTGACTTTCTAACCCATTCATTTTCTCTACACATAATGTCTTAAGTTCTACTGCTTCTTTAAAACCCTTTTTTGTCATTTTATGGCGTTTCTAGGATTTTTTCCCACTAAACGCACATAAATGAAAACCCCCGAGGGGAACTTTAGCGGAGCGCGATGTTCTTCTTAACAGATCAGACTGGATCTCGTTATTGCTCCGCTGGGCCAGATTGTAGAAATCGCGGTGACAAAGCGGTGAGCGGTAAAGGTGGTTTATAAAGCTAACGTGTGTTTACTTGTATCCTGCTCTGCTGCAGTCAGCACAGCGTCACTACGGAGACGGACTCGGCCTGTTTTTTTGGCAAGCTGTGATCGTCCCGGTCGATGCGTACGCTAGATCTGACTCGGCACGGCGCCGTTGCGAGACTTGTTTACTGCGTGTTGTTTTTGTGTACAGACACGCTAGCACCTGGCTCCGGCTCGTGTACATGCGCTCATGAATATGCAGGAGACGTGGGCGGGGCCCCGAGCCTATGTGATATTTATCACGGGCAGGAGGCGACAACACTAACCGCAAAGAAACGAAATGGAGCATCGATTTAAGCATTCCAGACACAACACACACCCCAGAGATGCCACAACTGAGAGACTAACACAAGAAGCCACAACAAACAGAAGCAGAAGGAAAACCACAAGCAGCTGTGTAAGGGAAGCCCAAGAAAAAGCCATTTATAAACATAGTCATGGGTTTAAAGAGGCTCGTGGACTGTTGTGTTGTAAAAATCTTTCACAGACCTTTAATTTATGGATTTTGTTGGACATTGTGGTCTCTCTGAGACACAAGAAAGTCTTTCGTAAGACACTCAGCGTGCTGGACTCTTTCAGAAGCAACACACTCTCACTCAGACACAAGAAGGTCTTGCTCAGACACAATTTCTCTTTTAGACACAACAAACGGTCTCCATGAAACGACAAAGACACAACAGGGTTTCCCTCAGACCTGCTGATCTCTGCTGAATACAACAAGGTCTTTATCAGCCACAACGAGCCAGCCAGTAGAGTCACGTCCACCCGTGAGCAGCTACGATAACATCTCACAATCAGACAGGCACACCTTCCTCATTCTGACTCTCATCACAAACGTGACATTTATAAACACAAAGAAGGTTCTTAAACAAGCAGTTTGTGTTAAAAACTTCCAGCGAAGGCCAACCGCCGCATCATCCATTAGCGCTCGAAACATGGCGGCTTTCTTTAAAAACACTAATATAATCCAGAAGCTTCTACGTGCTGCGCTGAAGTTTATCCACTTAATCTCTTCACACGTTTAACGGCCACAAATCCATTAATACCTTCATTTGCTAAGAACAGACAGCTTTTCCACAAACACACACACACACACACACATATGTGTATATATAGCTTCAGCAATTAGCATTATCACACGGGTCACGACATTACGTAAATATGGAATAGTGTTTGAGAATGATCACTTAGCACTAACAAGTAAAAACGGAGGTCAGAAGTGGCTCAGCTCCTTCACAAACACGTTCTTTCTTTCTTTCTTTCTCTCGGTTTAGACGCGCGATTTGCTGAAAGTAAACTTTCTCAGCATAACGACTGTGAATATAAAAGAGGCCAAAAAGAGAATTAATGTCACATTAAAGTGAATTCATTCAATTAAACTGACACACACATATCAACACATACTCATGTTAAAACGCTGAGATATTCATATTTAGAATTACACACACTGAAAATATCACAAGACAAAGCAGCTTATCAGAAATAATAGCTTTAAAGACCATATGATATGATTAAACTTAAAGCTAGAGGCCTGGACCTAACGTAGGAAAAAGTAGAAGGGTAAAAAGTGATGTAAAGATGAAATAGCAATGAATAAAACTGCAGGATATAATTAAAATAATTCACTAAAAATCAATATGGACTGATCTAATTAATGAAAGGGTCAATTTTTGTAGCATTTGGGAGTTTTAAACAGTCGCTTTAACCAATGTTGTAACTAAATTAAATTAAAATAAGAACAAAATAAAATATAATGAGAAAAGAAAAAGAGAAAATTTAATATAAAACAGTAAATAAAATAAAGAAAATTAAATAAACTAAAAAGGGGACAATTTAAAATAAACAAGAAAAAAGGTAAAATAAAATAAAAGAATAAAATTAAAAGAGAAAAGAAAAATTAAATTAAAAGAGAAAGTAAAAGAAATTTAGAAAAGAAAAGAAAACTAAAAAAAAACTAAAAAAAAAACTAATTAAAGAAAATTTAATAAAATGGGGGAGAAGATTTAAAATAAAACAGGAAAAGGTAAAATAAAAAGAGAAAATGAAATATAAATTTAAAAAGTTGACTAAAATGAAAAAGAGAAAATAAAATGTAATGTTAAAAAACCAAATAAAGAAAGTAAAGCAGAAAATAAGATGAAATATTAATAAATTCAATCCAAAGTGTAAGTCATTATGTACAAGGCCGTGTTAAAATAAGAGTGTGTGTGTGTGTGTGTGTGGATTTGCGGGAGACGCTGGAGCTGATGGTGAATAGAGTTAAAAATCAACAGAGGAACCGGCAGCACGTTACACTCACCAAACTACGAGCTACGCAGTAAAACACACACCTGTAACATCTCACCTGGTGCAGCGTTTAACCTTTAACCTGCTCACATGACGACGCATTTACTCACTCGTGTTGAATTCATGACTTTCACGTTGATTTTATTCTCGTAAAGAGCAGGACATCAACGTAGGCCAGTCTTCTATTGCTGTGTGTGTGTGTGTGTAAGTGGGTTTAATGCTTTATTGAGAGCTCGTCAGAGTGTGTGTGTGTGTGTGTGTAACGGCCCACTTGTCTCCAGGCTAATGGACTGACTCATGATGTGTGTGTGTGCTGTTCTGTGCTCACACGTCTCCTGTTTGCTCAGCGACGCTATCGAGTGTGTTTTCAGCAAGGCGAGTGTGTGATTTTATTCCGCTCTCCACACACACACTCTCTCTCTGGTGTAAATGTAAGTTTGGTTAAACGATGTTTCCGATGAGATGATGAATCAAGTGTAGAACCAGGTGAAGTGATGAGCTGCAGGCCTGTGATTGGTCAGATGTGTTGTAAGGGGCGTGTACCGAGGGAATCACAGCCAATCAGATTTCTCTTCAGCTCTAATCTCTCCATCTCTCTCTTATCTCCCTCCATCTTTTCCTCTTCCTCACTTTCTTTCTCTTCCTCTCTCTCTCTCTCTTCCTTTCTCCTGCCCTCTTTTCCTCTTCCTCTCTCCATCTCTCTTTTTCTCCATCTCTCTCCCTCCCTCTCTTTCTCTTCCTCTCTCTCTCCCTTTCTCCCTCCATCTTTTCATCTTTCTTTCTCCATCTCTCTCCTTATCTTCTCTCTCTCTCTCCTCTCCTTTCTCCTGACCTCTTTTCCTCTCCTCTCTCCTTTTCTTCTCTCGTTCTTTCTGTTCTCTCTCTCTGTCTCTGCCTCTATGCCCACGTTCTTCTTTCGTTCTCTCCATCTCTCGCTCTAAGACTTCTGAGTGTTTAATCTCTCTCAGTGTGGGTGTGGGTGTGGTGAGGAGGCCACTACATCTTCACAACCATCACCTGACAGGACCCTCACGATAGAGCAGTGTGTGTGTGTGAGAAGACAACACACACACACACACACACACTCACACACACTCACACAGACGTGGTGTAGAGCTGGAGGCGTTTCTCTCTGCTTCTGCGCCGTGTGTGTGTGTGTGATGAGGAGGCTGGCATTAGATTAAACACACGGTTCATCACATTCCCTCACACACACCGCCAGCTCTCTGCAGCCACGCAACACCCCGCCCGTGTGTGTGTGTGTGTGTGTGTGTGAATGTTCCAACTTTGATGTGAAACTAAACCACCTCCACCCACCTGTTAGCACCCGAGTGGGCGGTGTGTGTGTGTGTGTGTGTGTACACACTCTCTCTCTCTCTCTCTCTCACACACACACTTTTGGTTTAAATTCATATTAATATAAAATAAATATATGTATTTATCCCCACCATGTTCCCTCTCTCTCTCTCTCTCTCTCTCTGTGTCTCACTCGTTCCATTCTTTCCTTCTTTCTTCCTTTCTGTTCTCACTCACTTCTTTCCTCCCTCTCCTCCTCCTCCCTCTCTTACAGTCAAGTCTCTCCATCTCCATAACCCGTTCTTTTTCTCTTTCTCTCTTTTCCTCCTCTCTCTCTCTCTCTCTCTCTCTCTCTCTCTCTCTCTCTCTGTTTCTTTACCTCTCTTTCTCCTCCTCCTCTCTCACTCCCTCTACATCTTCCTCTATTTTTTCCTTTCTTTCTGTTCTACATCTTTCTTTCTTTCTTTTTACTCTACAGCTCTCTCTCTCTATCTTCCTCTCTCCTCCCTTCTTTTTTTGTCTGTTGTTCTTTTTTTCCCCACATGTCTCTCTCCATCTCTATCTTTCTCTCATTCCCTCTCCATCTTTCTCTCTTCCATTCTTTCTCTTCAACATCTCTGTCCTTTTCTCTTTCTCTCTATTGTTTCTCTCTCCCTCCCCTTCTCCTCCATCTTTTCTCTTCCTCTCTCTTTCTTCATCTCTTTCTCTCTCCGTCTCCTCTCTTTTTGTTCTGCATCTCTCTCTCTCTCCTCCCCCCTTCTTTTTTGTCTTTCTCGTTCTCTCCCTTCTCGTCTCTCTCTCTCTCGTCAGCTCATCCTCTGTGTTGTTTGGTGAAGGATGATATTAGGAGATTAAAAACCACCGACTCAAGGATTCTACCTGAGGTGTGTGTGTGTGTGTTGGTGTGTGTGTGCTGGTGTGTGTGTGCTGGTGTGTGTGTGTTGGTGTGTGTGTGTTGGTGTGTGTGTGCTGGTGTGTGTATGTTGGTGTGTGTGTTGGTGTGTGTGTGTTGGTGTGTGTATGTTGGTGTGTGTGTTGGTGTGTGTGTGTTGGTGTGTGTGTGTGTGTTGGTGTGTATGTGTGTGTGTGTGTGTGTGTGCATTCATATTCATAAACGATTCCACAATTCAGATGAGCAGCGATGAAAATGAGAAAGCTAATAAACAAGCAAACAAATCTAAACCACGGCCCGAGGACACGCGCACACACACACACACACACACGCGCACACACACATTGATACACACTGATACACTCTCTCTCAGGTGTGTGTGTGTGTGTGTGTGTGTGATGCAGCGCTCCAGATTACCATATGAAGCTGTCTGATGTATTAATATGTGATATTGGGGCATATGAGATGATGATGATGATGATGATGAAGTGTGTGTGTGTGTGTGTGTGTAACATCATAATGCAGAACGTTCAGCTGAATAAGTGTGTGATGTAGTGTGGTTACCATGGAAATGTGGTGTTTAGCATTATGGGATAGGAGAGACTTCATTTTTCACTGATATTTCTCTCTCTCACCCTTCACTCCACTCCTCCACCAACTCTCTCTCTTCCTCCATCTCTCCATCACTCTCTCTCTTCCTCCACTCAGTCTTTATTACTTTCTCCTCCTCCCTTTCTTCCCTCCTTTCATAAATCTTCTTTCTTCCTTCGCTCCTTCCGTGTCCCCTTCGTTCTTTGTTGATTCATTCATTTGTTGCTTGTGTGAACGTCTTAGTGTCTGCTAAAGGCTGTAAATATTTGTTCTTTTCTCTCCTTTCTTACATCCTTCCACCCTTCCTTTTTCCTTCCTTCTTTCCTTCCCTTCTTTCTGTCCTTTCTTCCCTCGTTCATTTGTTTCTTTCCTTCTTACGTCCTTCTCCCCTTCCCTTTTTACTTCCCTCCTTCTGTCCTTCCTTTACTCCTTTTTTTCCTCCTTTTTTCTCTCTTTATTCCCTTCATTCCTCCGTCCTGGAGACGGATGCAGTAATAGCGGCGCTACATTAGTCTGAGTGTAAGTGTTCTGATGAAACGTGCGGTAATTAAAGCCTGCTTTGTTAATCGTCTTTACACACTCAGTAGGGCTTGAGACTCACACCCCCGCGTGTGTGTGTGCCAACTCATTTCTCCCTCTTTCTGTCGTTCCTCATCCCTCCCTCTTCCTCCCTCTCCCCGTCCCTACTGGTGTTATTAGACTGGACTAATGTGGAGAGGGAAGAGTCGTGACCTTTATCCCTACCGCCCTCAACATAGCCCTGAAAGTAGTGAGGAGGAGGAGGAGCGGAGCGACGGCCGCGTGCGAAACGAGGAGTGTGTGTTTACTCGGATCAGCAGTCTGACTCCTGCAGCTGTATTCCTGTCTCAGATATTAAACACATAAAGCAGTGATATAAGCCCACAACACACACACACACACACATATACATACTCGAGCATAACACACACCTGAGCTCACACACACACACACACACAGTGTAAAAGTTGAAGATTTAAAAGCGCTGTTTGAAGTGTTACTCTCCTGGAGAGAAGCGAGCTGTAGGGGGCACTGTTGCTACACAGAACGAGTGAGAGAGTTGGAGAAGGAGGGAGGGAGGGAGAGAGGGGTTACGAAAGGAGTAAAACGAGGGAGGAGGGGAAAGGCCCGTAGAGAGAGAGACGGCAAGAGAGAGAGACGGAGGGATGAAAGGGAGGGAGGGATGACGGGGTGATGGGAGGATGAGTGAGCAGGTCTCCGTCTTGTCAGTGCTGTCATCTCTGAGTGGCCTAATGACACCGTCTGGCATCAACCTCTCTCTCTCCCTCCCTCTCTCTCTCTCACTGATAAATGGATGTTGTCCCCACTGACCAGCTGAGATACAGACAGCAGGCAGCAAGAGGAGCCAAAACCGGTGGGGATTTTAAATGACTTGCAGTATCGCCTCCTCGTTCTGCCTCGTAATGTCTCCTCATGCTCAGTCTACATCATGAAACCTCATCTAGACTTTGCTCTGCCTCGTAATGTCTCCTCCAGCCTTCTTCAGTCCCCTCCAGTCTTCTTCAGTCTCCTCCAGCCTTCTTCAGTCTCCTCCAGTCTCCTCCAGCCTTGTTAAGTCTCGTTAAGTCTCCTCCAGCCTTCTTCAGTCTCCTTCAGTCTCCTCCAACCTTCTTCAGTCTCCTCCAGCCTTCTCCAGTCTCCTCCAGCCTTCTTCAGTCTCCTCCAGTCGCCTCCAGCCTTCTTCAGTCTCCTCCAGCCTTCTCAAGTCTCCTCCAACCTTCTTCAGTCTCCTCCAGGCTTCTACAGTCCTCTCCAGTCTCCTCCAGCCTTCTCCAGTCTTCTCCAGCCTTCTTCAGTCCCCTCCAGCCTTCTCAAGTCTCCTCCAGCCTTGTTAAGTCTCCTCCAGCCTTCTTCAGTCTCCTCCAGTTTCCTCCAGCCTTCTCCAGTCTTCTCCAGTCTCCTCCAGCCTTCTTCAGTCCCCTCCAACCTTCTTCAGTCTCCTCCAGCCTTCTCCAGTCTCCTCCAGCCTTCTTCAGTCTCCTCCAGCCTTCTCCAGTCTCCTCCAGCCTTCTTCAGTCTCCTCCAGTTTCTTCCAGCCTTCTTCAGTCTCCTCCAGCCTCCTCCAGCCTCCTCCAGCCTCCTTCAGCCTCCTTCAGTCTCCTCCAGTTTCCTCCAGCCTCCTTCAGTCTCCTCCAGCCTCCTTCAGTCTCCTCCAGCCTTCTTCAGTCTCCTCCAGCCTCGTTAAGTCTTGTTAAGTCTCCTCCAGCCTCGTTACACACTTTAGCCTTCACTTTCCCGATAGTCAACCAACTCAACTTTTTGGTTTAACTTTGCCCTGACGCTAAACGTCCCCATTACATTCCATTCTTTGTTAGCCACATTAGCCACATGGCCTTTATCCCTACGATGCGTCACCTCTCGGATGTAACTGAGGTTATCATCAAAGCGTCTAATCGATGCTGCGCCGCATCTTAACGAGCTTGTCCTTTGGACAAAACTGAATATGGCACTCATAAAGCCTGTGTGTTTCTGTGTGTGTGTGAGAGACGGTCAGCAGATCTGATGGCTGTGTCCAGGATTAGGGGGGGGTTTAAAGGGGCATTAAAGATGTCTTAAGCAGGTTTTAAGTGCTATCGGCAGCAGGTGTTCGAGGTGCTGCTAAAGCCAGTGGCATTTAATATGACATTTAGCACCGGTGCGTCGAAGTAGCTGGATGAAGGTAATTTTACGGAGAGGTGGAGGGACGAGGGCCGTGGGAGATGGATTTCTAACGCAACGACATCGTCCGACGACAAATCCTGTTAGAATTTAAATCGAACTCACGGTGTTAAAATCTCAAGCTGCAATTGTGTTGTTTGGACAGCAGATGGCACCACTAATGCAACGTGTATTTTCATTTTAATGATACGTGACGACTTAAATGTCATACAATAAAAAGAAAACCATTTTTACAATTACAAGTTACAATTACACAGTAAACATGAGGCTACAATTGTCAGAAGCAAAATTTATTGCGAAGCAATGATACTTTCATCTTAAACACATCTGACAACAGTAAACAATGTCAATTTATGAGCAAACCCCAAAGTCACCATTGTAGCTATTTGATCACGCTGATGATTAAATGTTTTTTAGTTTGGGCAAAGTACTGTAGCTACACATTTTAAAACATTTTTAAAATTGTCCATAACAACGTCACAAGGCCACAATGTTGCTAATGCTGCTAGTCAATCGTGTTAACGATTTTTAACAATTTTTGTTTTTTAGCTACACATTTAATAAGGTTCTTTCTTTTTATGTTCAACTACAAGTTACAAACAATACTACACAAAGTCACCAGTGCCACCGCTCCATCATGTTAACAATTCGTAACAACTTTTAGTGTTTGCTAGGTGTTGTAGCTACACATCTAAAAATGTATTTTTAATTTCTAAATAATGTCACACGAAGTTTTGGAGCTACATGTTTAAGATGTCATGGGCCACGTCGTAGCAAATTTAATTGCGACAGTGTTGCTCGACATGTTACGATTATAAAAGTTAAATGTTACTTTACGCATAAAAATCCCGAGTGAGTGGACGAGGATTTTATTCCAGGTTTGTAAATGATTATTTTTGAGAAACTGGAATGAACAAAATGAATCAGTTGAATTTTCTAATTTAACGCAT
>JAVGVS010002854.1:0-10557 GCA_032718565.1 Distichodus sexfasciatus
CCCCAGTGTTGGTGATTTTTTTTCTTACCAGTGTTGGTGATTTTTTTCTTTTTTCCCCCAGTGTTGGTGATTTTTTTTTCCCCCAGTGTTGGTGATTTTTTTCCCCAGTGTTGGTGATTTTTTTCCCCCAGTGTTGGTGATTTTTTCCCCAGTGTTGGTGATTTTTTTTTCCCCCAGTGTTAGTGATTTTTTCCCCCAGTGTTGTTGATTTTTTTCCCCCAGTGTTGGTGATTTTTCCCCCAGTGTTGGTGATTTTTTTCCCCCAGTGTTGGTGATTGTTTCCCCAGTGTTGGTGATTTCTTTTCTTTTTTCCCCCAGTGTTGGTGATTTTTTCCCCAGTGTTGGTGATTTTTTTTTTCCAGTGTTGGTGATTTCTTTTCTTTTTCCCCAGTGTTGGTGATTTTTTCCCCCCAATGTTGTTGATTTTTTCTTACCAGTGTTGGTGATTTTTTCTTTTTTCCCCAGTGTTGGTGATTTTTTCCCAGTGTTGGTGATTTTTTTCCCCCAGTGTTGTTGATTTTCTTCCCCAGTGTTGGTGATTTTCCCCCAGTGTTGGTAATTTTCCCCAGTGTTGGTGATTTTTCCCCCAGTGTTGGTGTTTTTTGGTGTTGGTGTTTTTCCCCAGTGTTGGTGATTTTTTCCCCAGTATTGGTGATTTTTTTTTTCTAGTGTTGGTGATTTCTTTTCTTTTTCTTTAGTGTTTGGTGATTTTTTTCCCCCGTGTTGGTGATTTTTTCCCCAGTGTTGGTGATTTTCTTTTCTTTTTTCCCAGTGTTGGTGATTTTTCCCCCAGTGTTGGTGATTTTTTTTCTTACCAGTGTTGGTGATTTTTTTCTTTTTTTCCCCAGTGTTGGTGATTTTTTCCCCCAGTGTTGTTGATTTTTCTTCCCCAGTGTTGGTGATTTTTCCCCCAGTGTTGGTGATTTTCCCCCAGTGTTTGTTGATTTTTCCCCCCCAGTGTTGGTGTTTTTCCCCCAGTGTTGGTGTTTTTTCCCCAGTGTTGGTGATTTTTCCCCCAGTGTTGGTGATTTTTTCCCCCAGTGTTGGTGTTTTTTCCCCAGTGTTGGTGTTTTTTTCCCAGTGTTGGTGTTTTTTTCCCCAGTGTTGGTGTTTTTTTTCCCCAGTGTTGGTGATTTTTCCCCCAGTGTTGGTGATTTTTTTCCCCCCAGTGTTAGTGATTTTTCCCCCCAGTGTTGTTGATTTTTTTCCCCAGTGTTGATTTTCCCCAGTGTTGGTGATTTTCCCCCCAGTGTTGAGTGATTGTTTTTGATGTTTGGTGATTTCTTTTCTGGTGTTGGTAATTTTCCCCGGTGTTGGTGATTTTTTCCCCAGTGTTGGTGATTTCTTTTCTTTTTTTCCCCAGTGTTGGTGATTTTCCCCCAGTGTTGGTGATTTTTTTTCTTACCAGTGTTGGTGATTTTTTCTTTCCCCAGTGTTGGTGATTTTTTTTTTCCCCCAGTGTTGGTGATTTTTTCCCCAGTGTTGGTGATTTTTCCCCCAGTGTTGGTGATTTTTTTTCCCCCAGTGTTGGTGATTTTTCCCCAGTGTTGGTGATTTTTTCCCCAGTGTTATTGATTTTTTCCCAGTGTTGTTGATTTTTCCCAGTGTTGGTAGTTTTTCCCCAGTATTTGGTGATTTTTTTTTTTTCCCAGTGTTGATGATTGTTTCCCCCAGTGTTGGTGATTTTTTTTTTTTTCCACAGTGTTGGTGTTTTTTCCCCAGTGTTGTGGTAAATTTCCCCCAGTGTTGATGTTTTTTCCCCAGTGTTGGTGTTTTTTTCCCCAGTGTTAGTGATTTTCCCCAATTGTTGGTGATTTTTCCCCCCAGTGTTAGTGTTTTTCCCCAGTGTTGGTGTTTTTCCCCCAGTGTTGGTGTTTTTTTCCCCAGTGTTGGTGTTTTTTCCCCAGTGTTGGTGTTTTTCCCCAGTGTTGGTGATTTTTCCCCAGTGTTGGTGATTTTTCCCCAGTGTTGATTTTCCCCCAGTGTTGTTGATTTTTTTCCCCCAGTGTTGGTGATTTTCCCCCAGTGTTGGTGATTTTTTCCCCAGTGTTGGTGATTGTTTCCCCAGTGTTGGTGATTTCTTTTTTTTTCCCCAGTGTTGGTGATTTTTCCCCCAGTGTTGGTGATTTTTTCCCCCCCAGTGTTGGTGTTTTTTTTTTCCCAGTGTCGGTGATTTTTCCCCCAGTGTTGGTGATTTTTCCCCCAGTGTTGGTGATCATTCACGGAGTTGAACGACTCAGTGTCAGAATGACTCGGTACAGCTCCTCCCACCACAGCCTCGTTTTCAGACTTTTCACGGCGCCATTTCCTTCAGTGCGAGTTACAGCGGTGAGCTTTTCATATTCACTTATTAAACCAACAATCTGACATTTTCGACAGCAGGCAGCATGAGGCAGAGGCATGTTAAAATAACGATACACTCCGACTGTCCATATTTCTTAAAGATTTCATTTTGGACCAGAAGCAAATGTGACCGTGTCTACATGCAAACGTAGCGTCGTTAA
Organism: Distichodus sexfasciatus; assembly: GCA_032718565.1. Taxonomy (NCBI): domain Eukaryota; kingdom Metazoa; phylum Chordata; class Actinopteri; order Characiformes; family Distichodontidae; genus Distichodus; species Distichodus sexfasciatus. The sequence goes on from JAVGVS010002854.1 coordinate 2,505, forward strand.
TTAGCTAAACAAGTTGGCTGATGTCGGGGTGGTCTAAGACTGTAAGGCTGGTCTTTTTTTGCAGTGTGTGGTGGTGATTGTGTTTTGTTCTAGCATGTTCGAAATTTCGTTAAATTAAACCATCCGTGTGTTGGGAGCTTTGTATTGACATTAACTAGCTAACTAGCATTTTGGCTAACCTAGGTGCGGGCAGTCCGCTCGTTACTATTACGCTTTAAATGGTGTAACGATTAAATAGTTAACATTTTACACTAAATGTTACGTCTTTCACCTGTTTTTGGTGCACTGACTATAAGAAATGACTGTGTACAGGGAGCATGCTGCTTAAAGCAAAACTCGGAGATTTGTTAGAGCATTGAGCCAAGCCTTAAGGAGTTTTTGATTGCCTGGCGCAAGGCGGGGCCCATGGCACATTTACACAGAAAATCAGAATATACCCAAAAAAGACCAGGAAATTACAAATAGATAGTACATCTCACTATATGTAGTAATATTCCTTTAATCCCAATTAGGATTTATAACGTTAACGTGGATCGCTTAGTTTTGGATATATGTGCAGCTACAAAAAAGCTACATATGGAAAAAATAGATATTAATAATTTTCCTGAAAATCATTTTCATTATATGCGTCCGTTCCAGCGTTTAGATATAATTAGGAAATGTCTCAATGATAAACTGCGCAGCTTTTGCCACCATGAACATTCCCGCTAGTAAAGGGCGAATAAGGAGCTGGAAGAAGAAGCACTTCCGGTTTCAGACATGAACATCCGTCCGTTTTGTTGTTCTTGACCCATTATACTTTCATTATTTGAATCACAAAGAAATCCATAAAAGTATGTGTAATTTTAAGTTTATCACGGCTATTTGTTACCATAGAATTAAAAAATACGTTATTTTCCCTCATTTTATTCTTTAATCAAAAACCTAAATCTGAAAATTCCATTCATATTCGTTTTTTCGTTTTTGCTTCTGAAAGGAAATTTCAAATACCACAGAGTGCATGGACCCAGAACCTACTTTGGATCTTATTGTGTCTGTTTTGAGTAGAATAGTCTTTTTTTCTTATCGCATTTACCAACTGTTAAATCGTGAAAGAAATCAGACATGATTGTTTCTGTTTATAAGCAGAACAAAAATGAACATTATAGAAACATTCTGTTTGGGAAGTGGTTGTGCTATAACCGGATATGCCTGGCCCCAGCGAGTGAAGGCTTCAAAGTTTAATGAACCCGGAAGTGTGAACGTGGCCCACTGAATGCCTCCAGATTTTTGGGGTGGACGCAAAGCATTTCCCGCTCTATAAATTAGCCCGAGCTGTTTTGCCGGTTGGAGAGGACGAGCTGAAGTTGAAGTAAGAGTCGTATCGGTGCATTTTGCGCCGCTGAATAGTTTATCTGTTTCGGTTAAGGTGTGTACTTGTCACAAGGCAGTGTTGGGTAACTACTTTTAAATAGTAGCTTTTCCAACAGCAGTCTAATTATGATTGAAAGATACCCCATCTACTCTTGATATGTAGTATTTAGCTACACTACATGTTACAGAAGAAAAACATCTAACTACATCAAAGCTGTTTCACGGCCACGGATTCTTGCTTCCATCTTTGTTGAGGTGGACTCCGTGCTCCGACTCAGAAATAAAGTTGAAAATACCTGCCTTTGTAAAGTGAGAAATCAAGAAATATGTTTTCTTTTTGTATTTTAAAAGCTATTTTAAAAGTAGCTTCACTATTTTAAAAGTAGCTTCACTGTTAAATAAGCTAAAAAGTAGTTAAGGTCGTACTTGTAGTCACCTACCCTTACAAAAACAAAAAGGTTTTCAGCAAGCTTGTGCTTAATTTGTGGCAAACAGTAGAAGAATGTTAGTAGAATAGTAGAATATGTTGCTACTAGAGCCATTTTCAGCCACTAGTGGCAAACTTGGGGCAATGTTCTGGCAACAGTGACAATTGCCACTAGTAGGAAATGTATTTGCCAGCAATGACAAACTTGTAGTGGACCTTTGCTAGGTGCATACGTTTTCCACAAAGTTCGCCTTAAACCTCATTTGCATATGAAAATATGACCTTGCAGCAAATTTGCAGGCAGCAGTTTGCCAGGAGGCTAAAATTTTTGTAAGGTACTCTCGTAACACTGGTCACAACACAGCCCTAATTTCTGGGAGTGGTGGAGGTGGTTTAAAGGTAGAGCCATCTGACCTTTGGGCCGGGCGGAAACATAATTATATTCAACGAGATTAACCATTGTGTTGGTTAATCTCCAACAGTAGCCTACTTGTTCCACAGTCTGCAGTTGACATTGTGGAGTCTGTTTTTCTCCAGACAAATGTCTGTGCTACGACCTTAAAATATTCTCCCAAATTGTTAGTTTGATGCTCACCACAGCCTGGCTTCTTTAAAAAGAGCCTTGGAGCAGGATGCGGCCAAAATGTCCCAGGATGACAGATTTTTAAAAGGACAAAACAATGGACAACAGGTAAAGAGAAAACAAAACTTGTTAGGCTGATAGGCTATCAAACATTATATTCTCAACATGCTGCAAAGCAAGACATCAAATCAATTCAAATAGTAATATTTTATGAATTAGTTGATGTTAGATTCTATATGAATTCTGGGTAGTTTCAGAAACTCATTAGGCGGCTGTTGATGCCTAGAGAAGTGAAACTTGGATCACTGATAAATGCTGTAAATGCGCTGTATATTTTAACTGCAGTCTCGTTTGTTGTTTGTGTGTTCAGCTCATAATTGAAACTTTGACTTTTATCTTTATTTGCAAATTTTCTGTGAAGGACCACCATGGCAGCTCTCAGTAACAGCGGTGTTGGAAGACGGTTTCCACGGATGGCGGCAACGTTCATGCCACGCTTTGCCTCTGAGCATCAGCCCACCTTTGGCCTCCATCGAACCAGCTTGCAGTCTCCTCTTTCTCCCATCCAAGAGCTTGATGGAGGGTGCAGACCTTGCACCCCTGTCTCTCTACGTTCATCTGCTTCAGAGGAAACCATTCCTTGTGGGCAACAAACCCTGAAAACAGATGCCCTGGTGGCAGAACTGATGGAGGAGGATGAAAACCATTCCGATTTGGATGGCCTTGATCACCTGTCCCTGGGCATGTCTGAAGAGGAGAGTACCATATTCGAGCAAGATGACATGGCAGAGAGCTTTCCCAAAAGAGGACAGAGGATTGGAGGTATGCTGTATATGTGGAGTGTGACTGAGAATTAGGTGACGTCCTCAAGAGATGAAATCTAAAACGTCCGATTACAACATAACTGCAATTTCAGTAAGACCTCAAGAAATTGTAACTTAACCTCCAGTCAGAGCAGATAACATCTGGCGCTGGCTATAGACGTGGCTAATAAAACTTCTTGAACAGTAAAATTACTCTACTGGAAGTAACTTTTGTAGTTTTGCATGTTCTTTACGTGTATTGTTTTACTGAGGATGCTTGACAGAGGTTACATCTCTTTTATGAGCTCCATGTTGTCTTGCAGTGAGCTTCACAGACTGGCATAAGAATCGTGTGGCATCTCTGTGTAGTGAACGCTTTGACCAGCTACTGAGGGAGTGTCCTGAGTACCTCAGCACCAAACACTGCCTTGCTGCCTTCGTCCTGGAGCGAGGTGTGTTAGAAGGCCTGCCATTGTTTACTACATTTTTGAGGTAATGTTCACAAATATCTAAGAATCTATGTCTGTATCAGAGGTGACTGACACAGGAGGACAGAGCAGTGAGCAGTATGAAGTGGTGGCCTTGGGAACAGGGCAGTCTTGCTGCAGCTCATGGCTCTCCTTCACAGGCTTAGTTGTCCACGACTGTCACAGTATTGTCATTGCACGCAGAGCCCTCAAAAGGTGAGCTGGAAAGGTTCATCATCTGTGCTCCTATATAAGCCAACTAATGGAATGGGTTTGCTAGAATTAGGACCTTTCAGTAGGTATCAACATTTTTAGTCATATCGCCCAGTCCTACCTCTTAAATGACAGCATACAAAATCAAATCCAAGTTAATATACTGTCTGATGACGATGATAAACTTTTCCCTGTTGAAAACAACAGTTTCTGTGTCTTATCAGGTATTTGTTTAAGCAGCTCTTGTTGTTCTACAGCTCTGAGCCAGAGCTTAGAGAACGGTCTATATTCCAGAGCAGTCCCACAGAGCTGCTACTTCAGCTCAAGCCACACTTTTTCCTCCACTTGTACACCAATCAGACCCCCAAAGGAGCAGCCCAGTGCACAATGATGTGAGTGAATTTATACAAGAAGCCGCATAGTTTGCTCAAAACCACAGATCTACCTCCACCTGTAGACCAAGCAAAATTCAACACAAATATAATAACGCAGTCTACCATGGGTTGTAGCTCAGGAATAAAAATGTCTCATTACATGTACGTTACTTTTTGTGATTTGATATAATATTGTCTCATCGATTGCTGGTTCCTGAATTTAACTAAATCAAAATCACATAATAGAAGACTTTGTGATATGGGCAGAGATCATCATGTTGAAACAATATAATATTGTATTGTAATGAAACTTCTTATTTACATCCCTAGTATTGGCCAGTCGGTTCTTTTAGTGTTAATGTGGCTGACCAGTAATGGAGACTTGCTTCGCAGGCAATCTGATCATTTTGATTACCCATCACTGAAGCTGCAGTACCATGTGAAAGGCTCTCTGACTCCTGCTTCCTACCTCCCTCCGAGTGTGTGGGGCGCTCGCATTTGCTGCATGTCCGAAAGTGCAAAACTCACTCGCTGGACCATCACTGGCCTACAGGGGGCACTGCTGAGTCACTTCATTGAGCCAGTATACATCACTAGTTGGACACTTGGTAAGGTCACACTGTTGGAGAAGCACCTACAAACTGCTTATGATTAAAAGTAACTAAGCTACAGAAAAGCTGCTGTTTTAGTATAGTAACTAGCTACATTACAAGCTTTGGAGAAAAAGTTCAAAGCTATTTCACAGCCTTGGATTTGTGCTTCGCCACAGCTGCTAAGAGTTCATTTAGTAGAGAGTGTTTATCTAATTGTGTTCTTCAGGTGACTCCATGCACAACTGCGAAATTGTGTCAGACGCCATCAACAATCGCCTGGGAAGTCACTTGAAGGATATTCTGGAAGCTCCATACAAGCAGAGCACTATCTTCTTTCAAAATGGAGGGAATGTGGGACCTGCCATGTGCGCAGACCACTGTAAAGACCTCAGTGTCAACTGGTCAATGGGAGACTCCAGCATTGAAATAATAGACAGCACAACTGGTTCTGCCATTAGCAGGTAAGGCCTAACCCTGCTGGAAAAAAGCTGGCAGCCATCAGGGGTTAGTAATGTGAACCCTTCTTTAAGGCTTGAGCAATATTTATATTTGTCATTTAGGAGAGGGACTTGTATTTCTCCTACCACTAGAACACCACTGACCACAACATACTCCAATATTTCCATTATATACCAGGAGTGTAATGATACATCGATCTAAATCCATACACCCATTCAGTGAACAACAAGCTCATAGCATCAATACAAAATGAAAACCTCAGACATCACATGCACATTGTAACACCACAGTATACTGAACAGGAGATCTGTTTTTATTAGAAGAGAACAATACTTTCATTTAAATGTCCGGTTAAGATGAGGAAGATAAATAACAAATGATAGTTGCTTTATGTGACCTGATATGATGGGAAGCGATTGTGGGAAAAGTCATCATAAAATATTGTCTGATTTTGATCACTGGATGCTGAATTGCATCAAAATCATAACATAACAGACTTTGTGATATCAGCAGACATCAAATTGTCTATTGTGTCCAATTGATATTCTATTTACACCCCCATTATACTGCATTACATTCTGGAAGAAAGTCTCAAAGGAACACTTTTAGCTTTGTACACTATAATTGGTTATTTGGTAATAAGAGGCTGCTTGTGTACTCTGGATCGAAAAACACATGAGTTAGTTGGTTTTGGTATTTTTATGTTAGTCGTTTCTCAACATCTGCAGACATTTTGTGTTCTCTTTTACTTGACACACACTTACCTTTTCTTCTTCTGTCAGTTCTCCATTTGTGAGTGGACCTGGCTTCTCCAGCAGACTATGCAAAAGAGCCCAGTACTTTAGTTTCAGAAAAGTGGCTATGCTTTCTGGTCGTCAAGACTTCCTGTCATTTGCAAGCTACCATAAAGCCAAGGTATCAGTGAATTATTGTACATTGTGTCTGGACTTCGGTTATATTTCTTAAAATATTGCTTATCTTGTTTATTGCATACCCAAAGCTCAATCTGTGTCCAGAAACTGGACAGTATAGAATGGCTTAATTGTCACTGAAACAGGTATGTTTGTTTTTCTGTTTAATTAATATCATATCTGTCTGCTTTAAAGATGGCGGCCCACTTGTACCAAAATGCCAAGGCTTTGGTCAGCCAACAGTTTTTGGACAACAGAGCCGGACCATGGAACTCAAAATGTCTGGTAGACTGTTTCAGTCATTAACATCATAATTGACTTTTGTCTTAAAAGCAAATGTTACAAAAGAAAAAATATGATGGTTAATATGTGCTGCATGATGTGGAAATACATGTCCCAATTTGATTTGAAAAAAGTTTTTTTTTTTTTTGAAGAAAATGATTAGTCAACCTGTTTTTTGTTGCAGTATAAACTGTCTTTTCTGTTAAAATATGGACACTGTATTGTTACATGGTTCCACTACTTCTGCATAAAAGACGAGCTGTTACAAACTGGATTTGTCATGTTTTGTTTTTAGTGTATTTCAAGTCCATTGTCCAACATCAAGACATTTTGAAATATTCAAACCCTTATTTTCATACACTATGGATGATTTTTAATAATTTAAGTGAATGTCATTGTGAACAAAGCACAGCACAAAATGCACCAAAATGAAACACCACTTTTGCATTTGACCCGTGTTGTGGGAGTCAGTGCTTACCAGCTCACCAATAGGAAGGTGATTTATGCATGTGCTATGTTCAGGTTATAGGTAAAACAACTAAATATCTATTTTTACAGCTACTACAGAGACGTTTATTTCTGTCATTGACCTGTAATGACAGGAGCAATGATGACTTGTTTTTAAGGACTAATATGATTACTGTTTTTAGGGCTCATGTGTACTTCAAAGTAGTGATGGGAAGTTCGACTCAATTAACTGATTCGATTCTTTCAGTCTGTTCGTTGTAATGAATCGATTCTAAAATCCATTCTATGATTCACTTTTTTTTTTTTTTTGCCCCTGACTCTATGACTCAACGAATCATGGGATCGGGTCATAAATCGAACGGTGTCTCAAGGTTACATTATTCGACTGAAAGATGGCTCTGGTGTTCAATAAAAATGTTCAGCTTGACTATTCACAATAATAATAATAATAATAATAAAAACAATATATAAAATGCAGAAAGGGTGTCGATGCTGAATAAACACGCGCGTATATGTAGTTCTTATTTTCTTTACTTAATCCAAATTCTTGTGCATGATTATCAAGCACTACATCACAGTCAACAGCTGCAGTATTACCAGTACAATCACACACACGAGTGAACCTGCATACGGTGCTGTGTAAACGTCAGAGTTAATAAATATCTTTTTGTTTGCTGAAAGACAGTCTTATTATACAGACATGCAGTAATTCACTGTGATAAATGATGAACAGCTGCGTTTGTTTTATTCTTTTAAGCGCAGCAGCATTTCCGCAGTGAGCGCCGCAGTGGCTCTTGGGATCGGGTCCCCACGTCACCGGAAGTTGGACTGGTCACCGCGGAGCTGCTGAGCCGTGACCGCGACCGAGTCTCACGACGAACCAGGCGCTCGGTCGCTCGGCTGTTCTCGGAACACAGCACGGCGTCAACGAACACTATGACTTACTGGACAGACGTGGAAAAGCACCCAAATAATAAAGACCAAGGTTTTCACCGCATTAACCCACATTTCTGCAGAAAAAACGTGTAAATAAATTCGAGAGCGTTCGAATTAAAAAGTGTTTTATTTGTCGCTTTGTATTATTGTTAAGTATTACTTTATTATGTTAATATAAAAATAT